>PVIW01004112.1:0-109521 GCA_004026585.1 Noctilio leporinus | reverse complement strand
CTGATTGTTGAGATTAAGTTTAAAACCATAATTGCCAGCACAATATTTGTCAACTTGTTTTACACTTAAATTACAGAAATAATGAAGATACTGTTTCTAGACAACTGTTGAAAATGTCCCCTATTTCTTGGAATAGTAGATACCCTTCCTGACCAGGGGAGGGTGCTATGAAACTAATGACATCATCTAAATGCAAAAACTGATACTTTTAAACAGGATTTAGTTAAATCATGATTAGCTTGTATGTGCTGAAGGTCTTTTTGCTTCCCGTTGCTCTCCTTTTTTTCACCTTTATTCTGCTCTTATCAGTGATCCTCACCCTGGAAGCATGTAGAGTCACCTGAGAATCTGGTGAAGAAACTTTGGTGCCATGGCCTGGGGATAAATGGTAATGGAAAAATATATAATTTATTTAAAAGGCCTATTTCTCCATCCCAAAGGATGTTTGTGTTGAGGAGAATACCACTACCACATTTTCCATTGCTTTGACAAAACCTCAGATGTGTGGCCTTCTGGGCAAGCGTCAGTGATTTCATATTGTTGGACCCATCCTTGTATTCTTGGGGATTGCAGCTTCCTATAAGTTTGGTGTGGCTGAATAAAGAAAGAAGGCATATGCAGATTTCTACAGAAATTATGATTACCAGATAGATTTTGAGGAGATGAGGAAGGCTGATATCTTTCAGACTGCAAAGTGATCCTGGAATGTAAAGAATTTTTGGGTTGAATTTCATGGAACTTTGTCACTAACCTGTGTTCCTGAACTATGAAACACGAGCATTTGAGCTAAGGAATAGTTTCTCTTGATAAAGAAATAATTAAGAAATACTGTGGGGGAAAAAAAAAAGAAATTACTATAGGATTACTATGAAGTAGGTTCCCAGGAAGTGTACTTAGGAAAAGTGGTCTAAGGTTGAGAACCTTTGATTTATATGCTTGCTTTCTTTTTGCCTTTACATTTGTGACTTTATTTAGCATCGGTTAATTCTGGAATACCTCAGTGTGGAAAAGTTTACTGATGGCTTTTAATGTCTGCAATCTACAGTGTTTGTTTTGGGTTATTGAGGGAACCACATGAATTTCTGCTTTGACTTTGGCAAGAGTTTGCTTTTAGAGAAACGAATTGATTTTTAACTCAAGACTTAGATTACATTTATTTTTTAATTTATTTTAAAATGATGAAATAAAATCATTTATTTATTTAAAGATTTTGTTTGTTATTTTCAGAGAGAGCAGAAAGGAGAGAGGCAGAGAGGGAGAGAGACATCAATGTATGGTTGCCTTTCACCTGTTTTCAGCCATGGACCTGGCTTGCAAGCTGGTATATGTGCCCTGGCTGGAAATCGAGCCAGCGACCTTTGAGTTTGCAGGCTGGTGCCTTATCCACTGTGCCACCATCAAGGGCTTTTTAAAAATTTTTATTTTAAGATCTCTTTATTTTATTTATTTTTAATTTAATTTTATTGTTGTTTTATTACAACCATCCCCTTTTTTCCTTCCCTCTATTCCCTGCCCCACCTACTCATTCCCCACCAAAGTCAATCCCATTTGTTATCCATGTCCATGGTTCTTCCATGTTAGTTCCTTGACTAAACTGCTCCCCTTCTTTGCCTCCCCCTGCCTCCCTTTGCCCACTGAAGGTCTATTCACTGTATTCATGTATCTGGTTCTGTTTTGCTTGTTGTTTGTTTTGTTCATCATTGTCCTGTAATGGGTGAGATGATATGGTATTTGTACTTCACTGACTGGCTTATTTCACTAAGCATAATACTTTCCAGTTCCAACCATGTTGGTGTAAATGGTAGGAGTTCCTTCTTTCTGCCGTGTAGTATTCCATTGTGTAAATATACTGAAGTTTTTTGATCCATACATCCACTGATGGGCACTTAGGCTGTTTCCAGCACTTGGCTATTGTATATAGTGCTGCTAAACAAAGGGGTACATAAGTTCTTATGAATTGGAGTTTCAGGATTCTTTGGGTATAGTCCCAGTAGAATTGCTGAATCAAAAGGCAGTTCCATTTTTAGTTTTTTGAGGAAACTGTACTGTTTTCCATAATGGCTGCAGCAGCCTGCATTCCCACCAATAGTGCACCAGGGTTCCCTTTTTCCCCCATCCTGGCCAACACTTGTTTGTTGATTTGTTGATGTTTGCCATTTAGACAGGTGTAAGGTTTTAATTTGCATCTCTAATGGCCAGTGATGTTGAGCATTCTTTCATATGCCTTTGGGACCTTTGTATGTCTTTGTCAGTGTGTTGTCTGTTCAGGTCCTTTGCTCATTTTTTAATTGGGCTGTCTATCTCCCTGGTTTGAATCACATGAGTTCTTTATATATTTTGGAGATCAAACCCTTGTCTGAGGTATCATTGGCAAATATATTTTCCCATATAGTTGGTACCCTTTTAACTTTGCTGTTGTTTTCTTTAGCTGAACAGAAACTTTCCAGTTTAATATAGTTCTATTTGTTGATTTGTTCTTTGATTTCCTTTGCCTTTGGTGAAGTATCAGTAAACATATTTCTGCATAGGATATCTAAAATTTTACTGCCTATATTTTTCTCCAGGACCTTTATGGTGGCACACCTTATGTTTAAGGCCTTTATCCACCTTGAGTTTATTCTGGTGTATGGTGTAAGTTGGTGGTCTAGTTTTATTTTTTTGCATGTTGCTGACCACTGACCAGTTCTCCCAACACCACTTGTTGAAGAGACTGTTTTTACTTCCATTTTATGTTCCTTCCCCCTTTGTCAAATATTAATTGACCATAGAGTCCTGGGTTTATTTCTGGGCTCTCTATTTTGTTCCATTGATCTATATGTCTATTCTTCTGCCAGTACCAGATTGTTTTGATGACAGTAGCCTTGTAGTATAGTTTGATGCCCGGTATTGTGATTCCTCCTACCTTGTTCTTCTTTCTCAAGATTGTTGTGGCTATTTGTGGGCGTTTTGTCTCCATATGAATTTTTGAAGTATTTTTTCTATCTCTGTGAAGTATGTCATTGGTACTTCAATTGGGATTACATTGAAACTATAGATTGCTTTGGGCAGTATGGCCATTTTAATGTTAATTCTTCCCATCCATGAACATGGTATATGCTTCCATTTATTTGTATCTTCCTTCATTTCTTTCTTCATTGTTCGATAGTTTTCTGAGGACAGATCTTTTACCTCATTGGTTAAGTTGATTCCTAAGTACTTTATTTTTCTTGTTGCTGTAGTAAATGGGATTTGTTTTCTAGCTTTTATCTCTGAAGTTTCATTATTGGTATACAAAAATGCTTTTGATTCTGGATATTGACTTTATATCCAGCTATTTTGCTAAATTTGCTTATTAGGTCAAGTAAGTTTTTGGTGGAGCCTATCAGGTTTTGTATGTACACTATCATATCATCTGCAAATAATGACAGTTTGACTTCCTCCTTTTCAATTTGGATACCTTTGATTCCATTTTCTTCTCTGATAGCTATTTATGCCTAGAAGTTCCAAAACGATGTTGAACAGAAGTGGAGAAAGTGGACGACAGCCATGTCTTGTTCCTAATCTTAGGGGGAAAGCGTTTAGTTTTTGCCTGTTCAGTTGGCTTCATGTTTCTCATATGTGGCCTTTATGATGTTGAGGTATGTACCCTCTATTCCCATTTTGCTGAGTGTTTTTATCATAAATGGTTGCTGCACTTTATCAAATGCTTTTTCAGCATCTATTGATATGATCATATGGTTTTTGTCTTTCATTTTGTTGATGTGGTTTATTACATTTATTGATTTGCCAATATTGTACTATCCTTGCATCCCAGGATAAAACCCACTTGATCATGGTGTATGATTTTTTTAATGTATTGCTGGATTTGGTTGGCCAATATTTTGTTGAGCATCAGCGTCTATGTTCATCAGAGATATTTGCCTATAGTTTTCTTTCTTAGTTGTGTCTTGATCTGGTTTTGGGATTAGAATAATATTGGCCTCATAGAAAGAGTTTAGAAGTCTTCCCTCTTCTTGGATTTTTTGGAACAGGTTGAGAAGGATAGGAGTTAATTATTCTTTAAATGTTTGGTGAAATTCACCTGTGTAGCCATCTGGTCTGGGGCTCTTGTGCTTTGGGAGATTTTTGATTACTTCTTCAATTTCACTAGTTGTTATTGGTCTGTTCAGGCTTTCTGCTTCTTTTGGATTCAGTTTTGGTAGATTATAGATTTCCAGAAATGTGTCCATTTCACCCAGGTTGTCATATTTCTTGTCCTGTAGTTGTTTGTAGTAATTTCTTACAATCCTTTGTATTTCTGAAGTATCAGTTGTGATTTCTCCTCTGTCATTTCTGTTTATTTGGGTCCTCTCTCTTTCTTGATGAGTCTGGTTAAAAGCTTGTCAATTTTGTTTATTTTTTCACAGAACCAGCTCCTGGACTTGTTCTTCGAAATGTAATTTGAGTCTTACTTAATTCTGCCTCTGATCTTGATGATTTCCTTCCTTCTACTTGCTCTGGGCTTTGTTTGTTGTTCCTCTTCTAGTTTTTGCAGCTTTATGGTTAGGTTGTTTTTATAAACTTCTTGTGACCTTTTTTAGGTAGGCCTGTATTGCTATGAATTTCCCTCTGAGCACTGCCTTTGCTGTGTCCCATAGGTTTTGGACTGTTGTGTATTCATTGTCATTTGTTTCCAGAAACTTTTTGATTTCATCTTTGATCTCATTGTTAACCCATTCATTACTTAAAAGCATGTTATTCATTCTCCATGAGTTAGAGTGTTTTTGTTTTATTCCCTTGAGATTGGTTTCTAGTTTTAATCCATTGTGATCTGAGAAGATGCTTGGTATGTTTTCAGTTTTCCTGTATTTGTGGAGGCTTGTCTTGTGACCTACCACATGGTCTTTCTTAGAGAATGTTCCATGTTCGTTTGAAAAGAATGTGTATTTTGCTTTTTTGGGGTGAAAGGTTCTGTATATATCAGTAAGGTCCATTTCCTCTAGAGTTGTTCAATGCCACAGTATCCTTGGTGTTTTTTTGTTTGGAAGATCTGTCTATTGTTGATAGTGGGGTATAAAATCCCCTACTATTAGTGTGTTGCAGTCTATATCCTTCTTGGAGTCCTCCAAGATTTTCCTTATACATATATATATATATATATATATATACGCTCCTATGTTGAGTGTATGTATGTTTACCAGAGTTATTTCTTCTTGATGGATTGTTCCCTTAAGTATTATGAAATTTCCTTTATCTCTTTTTATGGCCTTCATTGTAAAATCTATTTTGTCTGCCATAAGTATTGCTACTCCAGACTTTTTATCATGTCCATTTGCTTGATATATATTTTTCCAACTCTTCACTTTCAGTCTGTGTCAATCTTTTGTTCTGAGGTGGGTCTCTTGAAGAAAGCATATGTGTGGGTCATGTTTTCTTATCCATTCAGCTACCCTATGTCTTTTGATCGGTGCATTTGATCCGTTTACATTTAAGGTTATTATTGATTGATACTTATTTGTTGCCATTTTCCCACTTTGTACCTATGTTTCTCTTTGGCTCTCTCTGTTTCTTCTTCTTCTTCTTCTTTTTTTTTTTAAGCATACCATTCTTGCCATGCTGGTTTGGTAGAGATGTATTCTTTTAGTCTTCTTTTGTCTGGGAAACTCCTTTATTTCTCCTTCTATTTTCAATGAGAGCCATGCTGGGTAGAGTATTCTTGTTTGCAGGCCTTTGTTTCTCATTATTTAGGACATTTTTTGCCATTCCCTTCTGGCTTGTATTGTTTCTGTTGAATAATCATTTGAGAACCTTATTGGAGCCCACTTATATGGTATTTGCTGTTTCTCACTTGATGCTTTTAGGATTCTCTCTTTGTGTTTGAAATTTGCCATTTTAATTATAATATATCTTGAAGTGGGTTTGTTTGGATTCATCTTCATTGTGACCTTCTATGCTTCCTGAACTTGAGTAATGTTTTCACTCATGTTAGGGAAATTTTCTATCATTACTTTTTTGAACAGGCTTTTCATTCCTTGTTTCTCTTCTTCTGGTATCCCTATGATACAGATGTTACTGCATTTCATGTTGTCCTGCAGCTATCTTAAAACCTCTTCATTTTTATTCAGCCTTTTTTCATTCTGTTGCACTGTCTTGGAATATTTTTCTAAGTTGTCTTCCAGCTCACTGATCTGATCCTCTGCTTCCTCTAGCCTACTATTGATTCCTTCTACTATATTCTTCAGTTAAGAAGTTGTATTCTTTATTTCCTCCTGGCTCTTACTGATTGTTTATAAGTCCTTTTTAATGCTGGTGTAGCTTTCAGTAAGTTCCTTGTAGCTTCCCTGGAGTTCTTTGTAGTTCCCCTGGAATTGTTTATAGTTTTCTTTGAGCTGGCTGAGTTCGTTGAGCTGCTCTATCATCATCATTTTGAATTCCATATTTGATAGTTTGTTTGCCTGTTTCGTTTAGTAATCTTTCTGGGGATTCCTTTTTCCCTTTTGGTGATGGACTGATTCTTTTTTCCCCCATTTTGGGTGCCTGTTGTTGCTTGTTTTTGTCTTGGATTAATCTGTTTTGATTCTTTTCTTTGTGAAGCACCCTTCTGTGTTAGGAGATTTGTGGAGTTTAGTGTTGCAGTCTCCCAGATTTCCTCAACTTGTTGCTCTTGGGGTGCCCTTTATGTCATTACCTTGGGCTGTCTGGTTGTATTTTGGATTTGTTGTATGTGTTGCTCATTTCCCTTCAATTGGCTGATTGAGAGATACTCCTATCCAGTGTTTTTGAGCTACTTGTTAGGGATTAGTAGCTCATGTAGTTCTTGGTGTAACTCAGATGCTTGAGATTAGCAGCAATCCATTTACTGAGTCTGTCTCTTTTTCTTGATCAAGTCTCTGCAGCCTACAGTCAAGCTGTGTGGTCTTGGAGTGGCAGGGCCTATGGCTGTCACAGTCAGGGCTGATTCTGAGTGCCAGCCCCCTGGTAGGCTGAGCCTCCAGTAGCCTAGCTGGGTTTCTGCGCTGCTGGCGTTTGGGGGCGCTCCCTTCTCTCTCTGGTTCTGTGTGAAGACCTGCAGAGTGCTTATGTGCTGTTAATGGCTACTCCTCCCCCTCCAGCTCCTCGAGGAGGTTTCTGCCTCTGATGGACTCACCTACATTTTAATTTTGAAAATTTTCAAATCTATAGGAGTTGGGGAATTACTTGGGTTACTTTGAAAGAGACAGTTGCAAGCCTGTCTGAGTTACTTGCTGGGTGCTAAGTCTTCAGTTAGGCATTTTTTCCTTTTTGATTTTAAGATTTTATTGAAGGATATTTTAGTATTTTCCTTGTCTTTGTTTTGTTTGTAAAATACTAATCTTTGGATTCAAGAGAAACTTTATCGGTTGGTGGCTGATTAAAATTCACTGTATTAACACTAAGATGATAAAACTTACAATAAAAGACAGAAATGTAATGACATGCAACCCAATTATTAAGCCTTTTAATCTGAAAATATTTGGGGTGTGGCCAAAAATTTGGCACTCTTTGGCACACTGTGTAGCTCTTCCATTAAATGTGTCTTCACTCCTACCCTCTGTGCAAAATATAAATATAAGCTTGTCCGTTTTCTTAAGTTTTTCCCTTTGCAGTAGGTGTTACCCTCTTTCAGGAGTGCACTCAAGTATAATGCAGTGCTCCTGCATTTTGTTACTTCTTTGAATGCAGGGATTGAAGAATATGAAAGATCTGAACAAGTAGATTACTTAAAAAAATGGAAAGACCTTCCAGTGTATATAATCTTTCACTGAAATCTACATTTGGTTAAAATTTTCTTTCCTTAAACACGTGAAACCCAAGTATAAATTTTGACTTGCAGTTTCATTAAAGCAAAATCAAAAATGTCATGACCCTTCATTGGGGGTGTTTAGCTTGGGATTTCAAAAAGTCCAGGTTTCTTTGTGTATAACAAATGCTAAATTAAGAATCTATACTTTTAGTTTGTCTTATTATAAATTATTAAATCATCTTAAAGAACAAGAACAGCTGTGACTAGTGTGAGCCAGTTGTTTGGGCTTTGTCTTGCAAACTGGAAGACAATTCCCAGTCAGGATACATGCCTGGGTTGCAGGTTTGGTCCCCATTCAGGACATGTATGAGAGGAAACCAACCAATCAGTGTTTATCTTCCTCTTTCATCCTTCCCCTCTCTCTAAAAATAAATAAATAAAACCTTTAAAAAAAAATGAGAATGTGCTGTTTTTTTATTGCCTACTAGAACTTCAGCATATCTTTTTTTAATTAAAAAAAATGGAATTGTCTTTGAAATGCTTTCTCTTTTATAAAGATAAAAAATCAAGTGTTGAAAATGTAAGAGGTTGCTTCTAGGTCTTGAATTTATTTCAGGAACCAGTAGACATGCTTTGTCAGTTGTACTCTGCCTTTTTAGTGTCTTGACCTCATGGAAAGAGGAAAAGCCATGTTGTTCATTACTGGGATGAAACAGAGGTCATGTAGAGGGCATATGTGGTTTTGGTCATTGAGGACCAGGTGGCATTCGCATTAACTTTGCTTGGCTTACTTTTGGGCGGATAGATTGATTTTCATCAAGATTAAGCCACCCTTTTTCTTTCCTTTCCTTTTTTGTATTATGTAGAAAACTTGAAAAACTTAAACTACATTATATTTTCACCAGCTATTATTTTGAAAAACTTGAAACTTAGAGAAAAACTGAAAGAACAATACAAAGAGCACCCAAAGTAACCTTCATATGGACTCACCAATTATCAACATCTTGTCTAGTTTCCTCCCAAGTTGTTTCAGATACATATTTTTGGTAAGAAATCTACAGAGATGGTGATGTAGACTTCTTACTGCAGCGGATCAGGAGCCACAGATGGGTCTTGTTTATTGGTGTTGCTAAGTGTGATCACTTGGTTAATGGGTGGTGGCCACCATAGCTCTCCACCATAAAGTACAGTTGTCCTTTTGTAATTAATATGTAATCTGTGGTAATAATTTGAGACCTTGTGTATGTCCTGTTCCCCAAGAACCTTTCACCCAGAGGTTTTAGCATCCATGAACAGTCTTCGTCGCAATCATTTATAACATGGTCATTGGGAACAGGAGAGTGCTGAAAAAATGTGATTTCATTATTTCATCTACATTTATTGAAAGTAGATGATAAGTTTTCGTAAAGCCAGGTTTCCCCCCATTTCTCTGTTGTTAAGGGATCCCATGGATTTATAGATTCTTAATGTTTTATAATACATTTCTGCCATTGTTCTTTTTGGTGCCCTAAACCTAGTTGTAGTTTTGAAAATAAAACTACATTGGGGTTCAATTTAACTTTTGGCATTAATGGTATTAATACTAAAAATTGATGGTATTTCACAGATTATGATGCTTGATTATAGTTACCAGAGATGATATTACCAAAGAAACACTATTAGCTGTAAGGGAAGCACTACTGACCTTAGTACTACCGATGTTTTGCCCAATAGTGTGAAAAGTCAGACGGCTGGACAGGTGAGGGCAAGGGCAGCCACAGCCTTGCTGCAGTTCTCAGCTTACAAGCAGGCACTCTATTAGGAAATTCGAAGAGAAGACGAAGGAATGGAAAAGCCACAAGAAGTGGCATGTTGTTCTGTTTAAACTTGTTATTATGGAAAATTTTAAACATTTAAAAGTAAGTAGAAAAATTCCAAATAATCTCATGTTTTCATCTAGCTCCCAAAATTTACTCACAGCCAGTCTTTCTTCATATTTTACCCACTTTCCCTTCAATATTATTTTAAAAGAAGTTCCAGACATTACTTCTAGGTGTAAATATTTCAGTTTATAAAGCTAACATAATCACAGTAATATTATCATGCCTAACTTAATTCCTTGTAATTGAATATCCAGTTCGTATTCAGAGTTCTAATGGTCCAATAAGTGTCATTTTTTTTCCAGCTGTTTTGTTTGAATCAGTGCTTGCAGTCAGGATCTGCGAGTGATAGAATAATTGGCATCTGATAATTGGTGTTACAGGGAACACGTTCCCAGAGAATTGTGGGAATCCAGGATCAGTTATCTGACCGAGGAAGGCTAGGCAGTGAAATCAGGTGGGAAAGCTAGTTGTTTCTGGCAGGCCACTGTAAAACAGTTCTCCCACCTGGTCACATGAACTCACAGGCAAAATTCACAGCGAGGTTCTGAGCAACCAGAATAGGAAAAATTTTAAATGATGGGGTGGCTGCTTCTGCCTTAAGGCAAGTCAATAATGAGTTCAAATCCTGAAACCAACCTACAGAAGCCTAAAGAATGTCATTTCTTACAGATAATAGTACTCTGCAAAAACAAATCTGACTTTCCAGAAATAGTACTACTGTTGAAATCCCTGCCCTACCAGATCCAATGTATGAAAATTGGAACAGTGACCCGGAGAACTGAATTAGGTGGAAATACAATTGCAAAAGGAAGAAGTATTTTCACTCGGAGGAGGCTGTATTTTTTTTCTAAAGATTTTTTCACCTGATTGGATCAAGTTTACCAAGACAGTTCCCCTCTTGCCACTGCAACTCTATTTCCAAACCGAGTTAGTGTGAAGAGCATAGCAGCCTCCCCCAGAGACCAAATCCAAAGAAATCTAACATGAGGAAAGAATTTGGGGACTTGGCCAATTTATATCTCCAGGAATGTGTGAGGGAATAGATTTTGAATGTGCTTTTTTAAAAAGATTTTATTTATTATTTTCAGAGGGGAAGAGAGAGACAGAGAGGAAGAGAAACATCAGTGTATGGTTGCCTTTCACCAGCCTCCAGCCACAGACCTGGCTGGAGACCTGGCTTGCAACCTGGTTATGTGCCGTGGCTGGGAATCGAACCAGCGACCTTTGGATTCACAGGCCAGCCCCTTATCCACTGTGCCATCAGCCAGGACTGACTGCTTTTAGGATATTAATACGATGCCCTTACACAAGATAATTATAGGTTTGTTGAACTCAAGAAGCTGAATGTGGCTTTAATAGTTTACAAAATTTGATTCAACACAAGGCCACAGCAGTGAAGCCAAGATGCCACAAGTCTTTAGTATAGTGTAGAGTGGTTGTTCTTAGACTTGTGCATCCAAATCATGGCAGGTTGTTTTGCAAATGTTTGGGACCAGACAGGACCATTTGGGATTCAGGCAGATGGAAAAAGATGCATGGAACCATCAGGATATCTGACATGCCTTTACTGCATCCTCTAGTGTGATTCTTCCCAAGTAGAAAGCTCTTACTTTTTATGTACTGTGTGTGAACAAAGCTGGCTGTGTGCCAACGTAGGATGCCACTCAGGGCTTAATATTTGCTGAATCATTTCCACCTGGATGCCCAGGTGAAGGAGCTTGACTGATCCTTTTTATAAGCGTTTGCTGAATCACTTCCATCTGGATGTCCAGGTGAGGATAGCCTGACTGACTCCATTTTCCCTACAGAGGTCTTTAAAATACAAATTGATGGGGCAGAGACCCATCTCCAGAGTTGGTGATTCAAGAGGTTTGAGGGAAACCTGGAAATCTGCACTTCTAACAAGTCCTCGCTGATGGTGATGTTGCTGACCCAGAGGCCACACTCATAGCTCCTGGGGTAAAGGGAGGGAATAAAATACTTTCAAACACAGAAACTTTGGATTGGGGAGCTTATCTATGTAAATTCCTATTAACTGGCCACCTAACTGTCTTTCCCAAAATGAGCTAGATAAACTATACCCTTACCAAGGGTCTTAAACATGTATTGGTGCTGGCTTCAAAGCACTAACATAGTCTTTTAAATTTAAGTCTATTGATGTATAATTTACATGTAATCAGCGGATATCCCACCTTACCCTCAATTTTAGGGAAAAAACATACAGGTTTTTTGGAGTGGTTTATTTTGTTTTTGTTTTTGTTTTTGTTTTTGTTTTTGCTATTAAGTACCATGTTAGCTGTATGGGTTTTTTGTGTGGTTTTGTTTTTATAGATGCCTTTTATCAGGTTGCACCTACTTCCTTGAGAATTTTTATCATGAGTAAATGTTGAATTGTGTTAGATTTATTCCTGCACCTGTGGATATAATCATGTGGGATTCTTTCCCTTTGGTCTGTGGTGGTTTGTGTGATGATGGCAGGTAGTTGTGCCAGGCTGTGTGATCTGATCCACAAAGCCTAAAATGTTTCCTCTCTGGCACCTCATCTGAAATAGTGACTCTCAACCGTGGCCACACCCTGGAATCACCTGGAGAACACCTGGGAAAAAATGTAGGCCTCCCCCTCCCAGAAATTCTTACCTAGTCGGCCTGGACTGGGACCTAGCAGCTGAGACTGAGAACCACTGGCTGCATGTTTGTGTTTACTTTCCACTCTAATTATTCTTATGTGCATTTAGGGCTGACAAGCACTCATCTAGGGCATTAATTTCCACATCTGGAGGTGTATCTGTTTGTCTCCTGGGGAGGTTTTTAAATGATCTACCAAGACCCCACTTCAGACTGAATTAGAATCTCCAGGGACTTTTCAAAGTTCTTCAGGTGGTTTTGATATGCAGGCATTTTTATAAAAAGGGGACTGAACCTGGGGTACCCTATTCTTAATGATAATATTCATTCCTATTAGATGTCCTGTGCAGTACTGCAGAGAAAGAAACATGTTCTTCCTTTTTGTTTCTCTTTTTATGAACTTCATAAGAGGGAGTCATTCCATTAATATTCTTCCTTTGGATAATCACATTAACAGGTTACATCGTGGGAGATTAGATAACTTTTCCCCTCCAGTTCTGTCTTGACAGTGTAACTATCATCAACTGTTATGTTTCTCTGGTCTCTTCCACATTCACCTCTGGATAGTCACTTTGGAGATGGCTAAGCTCCCACAGGCTGTTTCTTCCCCCGGCCACCTTAGTCCAGTCCGCTGATAAATTTGACTACAACTCAGGTAGTTTTAGCTCAACTGAGAGTCATCTGTCAACCCTTCAATGCATTAATAGTACCAGCTGTGCTCTCTTCAGTTCAGAATTGTGAAAAATCATGCAAGGCTGATCTGGATGAGAGTTTATTACAGACCATCTTGTCTAACCTCAAAAGGGCAATATTGTTGGCAGTTTAGTTGGGGACAGATCGTGCTAGTGGGTTTTCTTAGGGGGGCACCTCATACTCTACCTGATACAATTCTTGATACTGGATTTATAACCTGTCAGGTGTCCACCTAGCCATAAAAACCCTTAGCAGGGCCAAATCCATCCCTGTGCAGTGCTACTGATTAGAGGTCAAGTCACATCTCTGGGACTAACCCTACTCATCTGTAAAATGAGGGAAATGCAGCTGTATGCAACAGGGTTATTAAGAGGATAAAATTAGCTGATACAGAATGCACTTTGTAAACAGGAAAATACTTGCTCTTTTGGTTTGGGAAGAGCATTGCACAAGGAAGGAAAACAAATAAATCTGAATATCACTCAGTTCTTACATGGGCTCCCAAACCTAAAAGGAATGGTCTTGGAAATAAGGACTCCTAGTGTTTTAAATGAGTGCTGCTAGTATAGCAATCACTGATTTCCCTATAGAAAAAAGCCATAAGTGAGCAGTGCTGTCCAGGCTAAGACTATCTATCTGCTTTCAAGAGATTACAGAGAAGTTAAGAGCTAGTTGTTATGCTTCAAGACCTTCGTGCTGTTACATATGGTAATTTAGAAAATGGGAGATACTGAAGGACCCATGGAAATACTATCAACCAATTTAAACAGCATATGGGCTACCATAGTTTTCAATTAATTTGTGAGGCTGGCTTATTAAGTATAGCATATCTGCAGTTACTCTCCTGATGCATTAAATGTATAGCTTTAAATTATTTTTACTAGTAAAAACCAAATTTTGTATTTGGTCCAACAAACATTAATTGCGGATATAATAAGGAATCGGATTGTCTCTTTCCTTAAGGTGCCCCTCTGTCCAGTGGGGGAAACAAACATTACAAAGTCATAGAAAATAAAATGCTAGGATGGAAGGAGACACAGCTGAGGGGGTTCTGCAGGGAATGGGGGTTGGGGGAGGGCTGGGTAGGAGCAGGGACAGATGTCAAGGCTACACAGAGGAAGCAACATTTTGGTTGAGATGTAGAACTTTTAATGTTGCCAAGGAGGAAGGACAAATGGGACAGTTGTAAAAAAATGAAAGAATGTGGTGTTTTTAGGGACCAGGCAGAACCTAGGATGGGTGTAAGGCAATAAGAAAGGGACACCCTTCAAGAGAAATAAGTGCTATAATCTTACTTTACTTCCCAATTGGCTATTTACCCTGTTTTTACATTCCTTTAGAAATAATTTTATTTATGATCTGATTTTCCCCATTTACTCCTTTGTTACATGTAGAAATAATACCACGCCTGTCACTGATGAAACACATTAGGAAAAGTGAAAATGTCTTCTTTAATGTGCTTCTGCTTTAAGGATTTTGCATCTATTAAAAGCTTTCACTATCGCCCTGGCTGGCAGCACAGTGGTTAAGACGCAGGCCTGTGAACCCAAAGGTCACCGGTTCGATTCTCCAGCCAGGGCGCATAACCAGGTTGCAAACTACGTCTCCAGTCAGGTCTGTGGCTGGAGGCAGATGAAACGCAACCATACATTGATGTCTCTCTCCCTCTCTGCCTCTCTCCCTTCCCCTCTTTCTAAAAAATAATGAAATAAAATCTTAAAAAAAAAGAAAAAGCTTTCACTATCAATAGCACCTTGATGGGTTCTATAAAACAAAGCATTACTAAGAAGTAAAATTATAAATATTTGAAACTTTTATTATTTTTTATCGGTGAATGATTCATCGTAATTTTCAATAGTTTCCTTCAAAATCTTGGAGAGAGGTCAGAAACCCGTTTTACAGAAGAAACAGGTAAAGTGTTTTCCTTGGTCTCAGTACGAGAGACTGCAGTATGCCAGGGAAGTTATTATATTTGATTGTATCAAGTGTCTTAATCCCTCCTTTTCTTGTAAATCCAAAGGCCAGGAAGCCTTTTGAGATTTGTTCTCTGTACTTGGAAACACATCCCAAGGAATTCATGGTGCTCGAAGTGCAAGTGCTGCAGGAGCTGGGGCTGGCCCCTCTCACTGTTCAGTCTAGGAGAAAGGATGTGTAACATCCATTGTTTCTGAAGTACTGATTGCGGAGGTAGACTATATGTCTCAGAAGTCAGAGTACACGGTGTGTGCATTGTTTTATGATCACGGTCATGAATCTGAAGTGTCTTCACTGGATTCTTCTTGGATAAGAAGTACGTTGCTTCTCTTGTTCCAGCTGCTGCACTTGACAACACTGTATGAGCAAACAGGACATTGTAAATTGTGACTAAGGCAACACACAAATAAACAGTTTGTATTTCACCTTTTCCTGGGTACATGGTTTCTGATACATTATGCAGATTATGCATAGAAGAGACATACTGATATTTGAGTCCAACAGGCACATTAGCCATTGCATTCTGAAAAGAATTTAAAAAGTACATGAGTACTTTTTATTTCAAACTTTTAAATTATTTTTAAAATTAAAAAAATAAATTTATTATTTTCTTCCAGATCCCTAAAATGTCCACCTGGCCCACTGTCCACTCTGTATGGCCCACAAAAAATATTTACAACTAAAGCTATGACTGAAGTTCACATTCAACAGCTATAATGGAAACTAGGACAAGAAGCCATCTGGAAATAATTTAAATAGCATGTAATTTTAATTTTAAAAATATCGAACATTTCAGGGTTTAAAAAAATCTCAGGAGACCAACTACATTTACAATATTAGAAATATAATTGAAATGATAACTACCTTTTATCCGGGTGCACTGATTTTTAAAAAATATATTTTATTTATTATTCCGAGAGAGAGAGGAAGGGAGAGAAACATCAATATATGGTTGCCTCTGACCTGCCTCCAGCCATGGACCTGGCTGGAGACCTGGCTTGCAACCTGGTTATGTTGCCCTGGCTGGGGAATCGAACCAGCGACCTTTAGGTACAAAGGCCGGCACCTTATCCATTGTGCTACCAGCCAGGGCAGGTGCACTGATTTTTCTAATTATAAAAGTAATGTATTCATAACAGAATTTAAGTATCTGAAGACTAAAAGTACTTGTTATTCTCCCTATGTTGGCAGTTCTTATTGAAGTCATTTTATGGATGCACTGTTTTATTTAACCATTACTGGACATTTTGGTCATTTAAAACATTTTTACTACAATGAACTTATATCTATAAATCTTGACATTATGGATCATTTCCTTAGGATAGGTTTCTAAAAGGAATCACTGGGTAAAATACTGTGAACTTTTTAAAAGCCTTTCATATGTGTTTATGAATTATTTCCAAAAATGAGAGTGCTGAATAACTTTACTACCAGCAGTGCATGAGGTTGTTTGTCTGACCATGTGCTCACTAGCAGAGCAGGCACTTTTAATTTTGCCAATTCAATGAGTGAATACTCTCTTTTTTTAAAAAAGATGCCTAAAAAATCACTTCTCATAAAAATTACAGAGGAACTATAAACACTATTTCACTTTGTCTCACACAGACCAAGATGTCAGAACTTAATTGAGATAATACATACTGAGGTCCCACTATAAATGAGACATGGGCCAACCCTCTGGGAAATTCAGAGTTCTGGGAGAATGCTGCAGCCTGTGCACACAGGTGCTGTCCTCCTGTACCCACAGCCACCTCCCAGTGCTGAGGAGAAGGCAGCCTGAAGACTTGCCCGCCTCCTGAGGCATCAGGGCCGAGGCCCACGGACAGAGGGGAATGAGCTCTCAGCTTAAGGCTCTGGCCCCAAGAATGTGTCAAAATATATCTGCTTGGGCACTTTAGCAACCACTTACCTAATAATTGACACTTTTTGTAAATTGGAAGGCAAATGAAGAAATAAACTTTCTATTATGCTTCTGCTCTATTTTTTAATTCATTGTACTAGTCATCAAAAGTGTTTAGTATTTTGTATTTACTTGCATATTGGCAATTAAAAGGGAGTCTCTAAACAAATCAACTATCTGGAAAGAGAAGTCCTAATAGTCACTGCCTGCTATCTGCTCTTGTTCATCCAAGAATCCATATTAAAGTATATCTTCTTATAGTGGTCTTTGACCATCAGGGGATATTACACTCTAAGAAACCATACATTTGAAATATATATATATTCATATAAATTTGAAATTATATATATGTAAGTATATATATGTATTTTTTTAATTTTTTTAATCTTCACCCTGGGATATATTTATTGATTTTAGAGAGAGTGTAAGGGAGAGAGAGGGCAGGGCAGAGAAAGAAAAAAGATGTGAGAGAGAAACATTGGTTGCTTCCCATATGCACCCTGACTGGGGATTGAACCCATAACCCTTTGGTGCATTGCAATCAACTAAGCCACTGGTCCAGGGATTTGGATGCTAATCTAATCAATTGTTCATATTTAAAGAGACAGGGGCAACTTCTCAGAGTCTGCCTGACCCAATCTTTCTTCTTGTTCTGGTCAGCCATATCGCTGCCTCTTTTTTCCTAAGTCTCCAAAAGTATCGACAGATGTCTTCATGTTCAAACTTATTGAGAAAAGTACATTCTGAGGCCAAACTTCACAGATCTATGCAATTTTATTGGTGAAGTTAGGGAATTCATTTAATTCAGTTATCCTTTGACAAAATGATTAAAACTAAGTACGTACCATAGACTGATCACTGGAATTAGTAATAGACCTGAAGACAGCAGGAAAGTGAAGCCTGGATACCATGCAACAGTCGCTGAATAAATTCCATTAAAAGTAGAAACTGCAGTGACTCCTCCAAGTGTTTCTAAGAAAGCAATACAAGCAAACAGGGTCCCTATTTGGGGTCAGGGTACAGAAGGAGAAAAAGAAAAGGCTGAGTTACACACCAACAAACAAAAATGAATGGAGGAAACTGTTACTCATGGGAAAGAACAAGCCTGGGGCACTGCTTGGTGAGTGAAAGCCATTCCCTCAAAATCCCTGAGAAGTCAGTTACCCATTTTGTAAGTGAAAAAACTGAGGTCAAGAGTTATCCATGGACTAGACATGAGAGATGCTGAAAACACAATACGGCTGACCTTGAACAACATGGGGATTAAGGGCACTGACTTCTCCTCCCCCTGAAGTAAAAAACTACAGTTATTCCTTGGTACCCATGGACCACTGGGTCCAGAGCCCCTGCAGATTCCCCTTATATACAGGGGCCTAGAACAATGCAGAGTAGTTCCAATGAGAGTAGGATAAAGCTAAAACTTATTCAGAATAGGAAATTCCAAAATGTAAACTAAACATTTTTAAATGTCACTCCATTTAACAATATGAAAGGACTTTTAAAAAGCCTTTTTAAATAGATAAAATCTGAACTATACATCCTGACAAGTCTATTTAGCTCTAAGTCAAACAGCTAGATTTCCACCCCCTAAATGGCTTGAAATATAATCACATACCATAAAACTCATACTTTCAAACTGTACAGTTCAGTGACTCTTAGTATGTTCACAGAATTGGGCATCTATCACTACCAATCTTAGGACATTCAAAAAGAAACTCTGTACCCTTTAGCAATCATACCCTTTCTCCCCAGCCCTTGGAAAACACTAATCTAAACTAATTTCTGTCTTCTATTGGTTTGCCTTGTTTGAACATTTCATATAAATGTAATTATATTTATATGATAATATGTAGCCTTTTGTGACTAGCTTCTTTCATTTAGCATGATGATTTCTAGGTAGATCCATGTTGTAGCATGTGTCAGTACTTTATTTTTTATTGCCAAATAATATTTCATTGGACAGATATACCACATTTTGTTCATTCATTAGTTCATGAACATTTGCATTGTTTTCACTTCTGGACTATTATAAATAATGCTGCTGTGAACATCTATGTAACCAATTTTGCGTGGACATGTGCTTTCATTTATCTTGGGTATATACCTAGGAATGGAATTGCTGAGTCATAAGGTAATGATTTCACTTTCTGAGGAGCTACCAAACTTTTGCAAACTGGCTGTATCATTTTATACTCCCATCAGCTGTGTATGAGGGTTCCAATTTCTCTACATTCTCACCAATGCTATCTTTTTCATGTTAGCCATTTTGTGGCTTTGTTTTCCATTTCCTTGATGCTGAATGATGTTGAACATTTTTTATGTGTTTACTGGCCATTTGTATATTTTCTTTAGAGAAATGTTTATTCAAACATTTTGCCCATTTTTTCAGTTGTGTTTTTGTGGTTGAGTTTTATGAATTCTTATATATTCTGGATACAAGTTCCTTTCAAAACATGATTTGCGAAGACATTCTCCCATTCTGAGGGTTGTCTTTTCACTTTCTTGATGGTGAACAACATTTTTAAGTTTGAATAAAGTCTTATTTAACTATTTTTCCTTTATTGCTGTGCTTTTGATGTCATAACCACTGCATAATTCAAGAAAGCAAGTAGATTTTTACATACTATACTTAGAACTTTTTATATTCCTAAGTGGTTTTCTACTTACGATCACATGATCTATAAACAGTTATGTAAAATATACAGCTACATGTTATGAGTGGAAAAAATCAAGAAATATATTTTTTAATTTATTGAATTATGCAGTCTTCCCCAGTGTTGACTAAACTGCCATAACTAGAATAGCATAACTATGAATTACTCATAAACAATTAACATGAACATTTGCACCAGGCTAAGACATGAAACAAAAGAAAGTCCAATATTCAGATGATACAAAGGGGAAGAAGGACAACTCTGTATACCTGATATTTAACTAGCTCTACTAGAAATTTAATTTTCATTTTCCTTTTATACTGGTTATTCTCTGTTCTCCCCTTCCACTGTATTTTCTTCTTGCCCTGCTCTGTGCTTGGGAGATTCATCCCACAAATCACATGCCTTGGGTTTCCTTGACAGACTGACTTCCTGTTGCACTTGGTCAAGGGATGAAAGAGGAGAGGAAGGTTGTGGTGTTTCTTCTCTGCTCCCTCCCTATTTGGGCCATCCTATCTGGGTGCCTCCACACTGCACACCCCTCTCTAATGTCCTTCATTAACATCTCCTTATTGAACCATCTGAGTGGGGTCCTGTTTTTACCAGGACTCTGAATCAAGCCCAGCACAAGGAAGCAATTCAAGGCCTACATATTATATTCCAAGTATTTAAAAGTTATAATTCTGACTAACAACCTATTAATTAAGATATGTTCTGTCTCCATACTCCGAGAAATATACCTTTGTAATGACTTAGAAGGTCAGATGTGAATTTAGAATTCTCAGACACTTTCAGCATCCCGTGTAGGAACCTGACAGCACTGGCCCTCTGTGCCCAGCTGTAGGCTGCATCCCACCATGTGTCCTTCCTCTTGCTCCATCCTGCTCAGAAAGAGCCCTTCACACATGGCTGTGGATACCTCCCTCTGCAAATCCAAGGCTGAGCCAGGTCTCCCATGAAACATCACCGTTTGGTTTTCCCTTTGGTCTAGAGGTGAGCACACCAGGGTCATAGTCCTCCTTCAGGAGGAAGGATCTGAGGAAGAGGGTCATACAGGCATCACTGGACATGAGCTTGGAGCTGTTTGGCTGGGAATCATGGAGACCCAGGTACCCAGAGAGCATTCTAGAAGGTGAGAGGTGTTGAGAGCTCCTGGAGGCCATATCCACCTGGCCCTGAGGTCACCTTTCCTCTTGGGGCCGGGCCTGACCAGAGCGGCCCGCCAAAGCATGGCCTTGGGCAGGGGCTGAATAGAAGCCCTGGCACAGAACTGGCCACTTAGTTCATAAGGCATCTGTGTAGAAAAAGGGCTCTAGGATACTCTGAAGAAGCAAACATGGATCATACATAAATTTTAATTGGTATTGGTTGTAGATTCATTATATTCCTTAAGCAAATTAAACTCACCTTGTTCAGTAGAAAGAACCACTTTTGACATCATGGACCGCAGGACAGAAAGGGGCACAATGGTGAAGAGGAAGGGCAGCCTGACTGTGGGGGAGGGGGTCAGAAATAAGAAAATGAATGGTTAGTTTTAAATGTAAAAGACTTTGTCTCTAAATATTTTCTACAGGCATCCTAAGTCATAGCATCTAAAGACTGAATGAATTGTAGAATTCTATGTAATAAATTAAGATAGACTGTAGACAGGTCACTTTAAAGTTAGTTTACTGTGATAGCCAGAACTAAGTACAACAGTTAATGGTCTAGATCTGCCATTTGGGATTGATCTGCTGCTATTTTCCTAATTATTGTAATAACCTTTTGTGTGGATTTTTCTCTTTGTTTTTTGTTTTTGATTTTTCAGATGTGGCATTTTTAGTGTTAGCATTCTTTCATTATATATTTTGAATTGATAAATTCATTTTTAAGCTTCTTGCTTATTCATCATTGTAGCTGAATAACTTCATGAACACAAAATGCATCTGGCCATAAGCTATGACCCTTAAAATTCCATGGTATTTTTAGGAATATGATAAACTAGTAATATATTACCAGTTTTCAACATATTTCCACATAGATTAAGTTACTTGTCCTTGGCAACTCTAAGGGGGAACTAGCATTGTGCTAAGTGCTTTACATTAATCTCCTGTAATATCCATTATACCCCTTTAATTAGGTACTACTATGCCCATTTTACAGATGAAAAAATGAGATTCAGAGTATTTAATTAACCTGCCCAAGATCACCTAGTGCTGGAGATGGAAATTAAGCCTCATTGTGTTTGGTCACCATGCTTTCCTACAAGGTAACAGGAGGTTGATGCTGCCTTTGTAGAGAGAGTACATCGGACCTTCTCCAAAGTCGGGATTTGCAGGTCTCTTAGGCCTTTCAAATGCGGTATCACACTCAAGCCCTACGAAAACCACTTGCCAGGTAGATAGTTAAGGAAGCAGTCCAATTTTCCAGAAAGTGATCTCTCAAAAGCTAATTTATGAAATGACCGATTTGCCATAAAGAATGTTTTTCTTAAATGTATTCACTGAGTATGAATTTTTGTTCTGAATCTGTATAGTATACTTTATATAACTGTCTTAAAAATTTTTTAAAGCATTTTAAGAAACATTCAGTTTGGTGAAAGCTATATTGAAGAATTGATTCACAAGAAGAATGTTCCTCAGAACAATTTTTTTGGACAATACATAAATTTGGAAAACTGTGGCTACTATGTGAATTACTTTTTAAAGCAAATTGGTGTTCAGCTTCTGGCAAATTAGCTGTTAACAAATTACCTTTAATTGAACTACAATGAATTAAACAGAGAATTTTTTATTAAAATTTCTCACCCAACAGACTGAATTCCTTTTATATAAACCCCATACACAGTTCTAAGGCTACATTTTTAACTTACCTAAAAACATCATCAACGTTGTTTTGGCAAAAGCAGTCAAAGCCATTCCCACCATGGTGGTAAAAATTCCAATGAAAGCCATGTAGATATCTTCCATACAATAAGAAAAAAACCATATTCCCAGGAAACTACTCAAAAAAGAGATACTACCCAAAGCTGACCCATAACCTATAAGAACTTCGTTCCAGCAGAGCGGTGAATCCAATTCATAAAGGATAAAAATGGGGGAAACACCAATTATCACGAAAAAATAAGTGATCATTGTGAAAAGTAACAAACAGAGCAAAGACCGTCGCTCACTGGAAGCATTTTTAAAAAGCATGTAAGTTTGGTAAAATAGGTTTTTAAAGCCTTCCCAACATGACATGGGAGCAAGCTGAGATGAAGATTCCTCCATTGGGTCACCAAGAAGAAATAAAATATAAATCAAGTTAACAGTTAGAACCATAGTAATAATGAAAAAGGACCATTCAAAACCTAGTTCTCTAATAAAATAGCCAGAAGACAGTCCTGTTAATCCAGTAACAAGTCCAAGTATGAAGTCAATGATGGCTATTCGAATTGTTCTTTGTTTCTCTTCTTTACATTGATCAACTATGTAGGCAAAACAGGCGCCTAAAAAGGTGGTAGTATTTCCACAGAAGGCCCCAATGAAGGTAGATGCAATCAAAAGCTGGAATGGAAAAGCAAAATAGGAAAGCAACCAGAGCCAGACACTGGTCACCAGAGTACCAATAGAAGTCAAAATCAAAGGGAATTTTCTTCCATGGTGATCACTGTGGGACAGGAGTATAAACGTGGACACTAAACCAGGAATTAGCCCACTTAAGTCCATTTGCAGATTAAAAAGAGACACTTTTTTCTGAACTTCCTGCAAAGAAATAAAAAGAGGACAATGTGTTTACAGAGGTTCGTATAATGCACATAAAAATAATGCACATGGCGCATATTATATGATGCTGGAAGGTCAGAAATCAGAAATCTGGTGCGCGGGTTCATACAGCTTAAATCTTCATCCAGCTCGCAAAGCAAACATAAAAAGGTAATACCATCATCAATGTGCAGTCATAGAATTCAAGTTCCATGGTGGGCACTTGAACCAGTAAAAATAAAAATAAGCACATCAATGTGAGTCTGTCTCACACAGGAGATCCAAATACCTCAAGGCCTTGGGGACTGGCCATGTGATGACTTTTCTTTCTTGTAGGAACAGTTGGCCCTGAGAGAGCAGATCGCTGCTTAACACCAGAGCAAAACCCTTCCCCATGATATGTCTTTCTCTCTACTCCAACTGCGAATGAATATCATGTGTAAAGTCATATTTGATACTTTATTTATCTTATATTTAAGAAGAGCTCCCATGACCTTTTTACATGTGTCTCCACAAACAAATTAGGGAGAAACATTCTTTTTTTTTTATTTTAATTTTATTGTTGTTGTATTACATCCATCCCCTAGAAACATTCTTTTACTTACTTAAAAGTAAGATAGACCTGGCTGGTGTGTCTCAGTGGATTGAGCACCAAACTGTGAACTGAGAGGTTGCTGATTCAATTCCCGATCAGGGCACAAGTCTGGGTTGCAAGCCAGGTCCCCAGCTGAGGTCGTGTGAGAGGCAACCACCCATTGATGTCTCTCTCCTTCCTTTCTCCCTTCCTTCCTCCCTTCTTTTTGCTCTTTCTGAAAATAAATAAAATCTTAAAAAACAAATTAAAAATTAAGATAAAACCCAAATAGGAGCTTTGCACTGAGGAGTGAGATGAACTCAGCTCTCCCAGGACCAAAACAACGACGTACTCACAGACTGGCAGTGTAACACGTTCCACTAGTTATTGGATGGAAAGAATTTGAAGTGAATTAAAAGGTATTTTCTGCTTGCTACTTCTCTGTATTTTCTAAATTTTATATAAAGAGTACATGCAATTTTTATAATGGGGATTATTAAACTTCAGACACAGTCCATCTTGGATTTCCCTGAGAAGTCCAAACAGATGTAGCCTCTCTTTCCTCTGAATCTTCTCTCAGGACAATTGCCAATCCCCAGCTGTACTTGTTGGCATAATGATTAAGATTGAGCTCTGGTATCAAATGAATCTGATTCAAATCCACTCAGTCAGAATGAGCTTCACAGCAACTAGAATATCTTTATACACGCACATCAGTTCCTGTTACTCCTTTGCCCAAAATCCCCTAATGGCTATCCTTCCAAGAATAAATCCCACTCCTTGTGGTGGCTTGGGCGGCCTGAAACCTTGACTTTCCTGATTTCATCTTCACTTCCTCACTCCTCTCCCTCTTCAAACACTTGGTGCTCATTTGCTTTTGCACCTGCTGTTCCCTCCAGCTGTTTGTCACACAGCTCACTTCCTCCATTCAAATGTCACTTCCTTAGAGGGCCTACTATGATGATTACTTAATCCAAAGCAATTCCACTAAGAGCATCCAGTGCTCTATCCCCCCTCCTGACAGGACGCATTTTAATTGATCTCCTCATTGTGTGTCTCCTCCCCTGTAACCTGTGCTCCAGGAGAGCTGGAACCTTTTCTTCTTCATCACAGTATCGCTGGCTTCTAGAACAGTGCTTCACACAGGGTAGATACTCAATGTATATATTTTTAATATTTTATTTATTATTTTTAGAGAGAAGGGAAGAGAGAGGGAGAGAGACATCAAAGTATGGTTGCCTTTCACCGGCCTCCAGCTACGGACCTAGCTGGATACTCAATATTGATTGAATGAATGAATAAAAGAGAAACATGACTCTGGAAATTGCTAGCTGTAAATGATCCTGACCAAGTTATTTCTTTCTATAGCTTCTTCATCAGTCAAGAGAGGATGACAACAGCCCCTACCTTGTAGGCTGTTGTGAGAGTTAAATTGAAAGCACATACAATGTCCTGGGCACAAGGTCGTAGTACGTGATCAGTACTCACTCAATTTTAGTCATTTTATTTTTATAAGATCAGACATCTTAAGCACATCTTTGTATCTTTTACAGGTATAGTATTTATTCATCAAATAAATGTTTGTTAAATAAATAAATGAAACAGTTATCTTTTAATCAACTTGTCAAAAGATGTCCTGGTTTGGGGTTCCTCCCTCCATTTCCCCCCTCCACCTAAGTCCTGTCTTCTTTCTATTTGCGGTCATTCCCAGCCCACCTTTCATAGGCTACACTCCTTGTCCCTAGTCTATGTTTGAAAATATGGATTTTTAAAAAAAATTTTATTGTTGTTGTATTACATCCATCCCCTATTTGCTCCCCTTTGTCCCCCTCCCCACCTACCCATTCCCCCCAAAGTCAATCCCCCCTGTTGTCCATGCCCATGGTTCCTTTATACTAGGTTCTAAAATACGGATTTTTAACGAACTCAAAGCATATTTCAATCATGAGTCAAAGTGAAGACATAAGTTGTGTACCTTTTAAACTCTGGAGAATACAATCGTATACCATATAAGGGCAAATGGGAGAAATCAGAGTTAAAAAGTACTATTTTCTATCTAACACAGGACAGAATGACAATGCACTGAGACAGAGAAAAAATAAGAAAAGTAATAGCAATTCTAAAGTAGTCACAATTTCATAGGCCAAACTGGATGTATTAATTCCAATTAAGTAGAAAATATTCTTTTATGCCGATAACATGAGGTTGTGTTAGTTATTGAAAGTTTATATATAAATTGTCGAACAAGAAGAACTTTGTGGTCTGTTGATAACACTAAGTTGTCCCCTCCAATAGCAAAGTCTCTGTCTTGAAAGTTGGATAGATCCCAATGGTCAATTGAACACTTCAAAATGAACTCTTTAGCAAGGGATGGAGGTAGTGGTAAGGGGATTAAAAATTCCTTCCTCCACAAAAGTCAACAAACACACCTAGAATTTCCTACCTCTTTACCTTTATCTCAAAGCTTTCTTCCCACAGCCTCCTTAATAAAGGACTAAGAGGTCCTTTAGAGATTAATGGCATTGCCAGGGACAAGTATGTAGGTGTACCTCTTTGTTGAAGATTTGAAAACTAGGTTAGGTCAATATTTATTTATAAGAATATTCATATGATATCAACCCTAAATGGGTTGAAAATAAAATGTTTATCCATATAATTTTTAAATGTTAAATATAAGAGAAGTAGCTCAGTTCACTCTTAGAGCTGTACTTTGAAATTCATAATATGTTTTATTCCAATACATGTACATGTATGTGTACTTGTTATGTAGGAATGATGAAGAAATATGCTACAACAGCAGGAAATTCAACATGTGATCGTATTATGCACTCTCTTAACATACAATTGACCTTTTGGAGAAGTGACAAGAAAAATCTGAGCTGGAAAAATCATTCATTCACTTTTTCATTCATTCAAGGGCTGACCCTGTGCTAGGAAAGCTCAACTTTTTAGGGTTACAGAAACAGTCAATAAATTGCTACCCTTCTTTTAGTGAGCAAGGGCCAGAACCCAGAAGAGTTAGGCACTGAGACAGAGGCTCAGGAAGCAGGGACAGTTGTCATTTGGATTTGGAAAGAAGAGCATATTCTCTGAGAAGCTGAGCAGGAACAGTACCCAGAAAAGTGGCCAGCAGGAAGTGCTAAAGGTGATGGTGGTGGCTCCTGAGAAGCAAAAATGTTCCTCTGTCCTTAGGAATAAAAGCTTCAGAGAGCCACCGCCTATCCCAGTTGGGGGTGGAGGAAGGGCTGGTTTCTAGTTCCCTAATCTGAGAATAAGCACTTGTGGCTCGAAAGCACCAATTTTAAGGGAAGGGACCTAGGATAGCATGTTCTCTTGAATATTAATCAAAGTGATGAAAAACAATAAATGAAACAGTAAATTAATTTTAAAAATCGGAAAAAATCTTCAAAATGAGGCTGCCACTGTTCCAGGCAGCAGAGGTCTATCAGCAGTTGGGTAGGGCCAGAGGTGAAGCCAACACTCACCACTTGCACAAGTCCCAGAGGCCACCAAGGTGGCTGGACCAAGGCCTGTCTCCCCTCACTCCCACAGGGGAGGGCAGCCAGCTTTTCCAATGTCCCAGCCCTCTCCTCTTCCTTCCCTCCACTACTTCCAGGGGTCTGGTGCACCTACCGAGCCTTCTCACACCCTGGGAATGACATAGAGATCCTAGGAAACATTCTTAAAGGGAGACTGATACACCATAAGGTGAGACCTTGGCTTCTATTTTTATGACTTCACTCTAGGCTAGAACATTGTTGTTTACATGGCTGTTCAGAAATGATCAGTTCCAAGAAAATCTCTCCCATGGAAATGAGGAAATGAGTTAACAGCAGGGGCTGTGCCAGACCAGACAGCTAGGCCTCATCCCTGCATGGGTATGCCCATACCCTGGGGGAACACCTCTGGAAGGGCTAGAGCCTTCCTTCAGGGGCACTTTGCCATTCCCTCCAGTGCTCAGACTCCTCTGCCAGTCACACCTGAATTCTCTTCATCTGAGAAGACAATCTTAGAGCCAGTAGGCAGGTGACATCAATTCCTGTCAACTCTTCTTGTCCATTGACTGGGGAGGCAGCACCAACCTTTGCCATCACAAAATATTCTCAAGAGGAAAAGTTTAAAGTTTATAAATGCGGCTTGTTTATGAGGCACTGCGGGAAGAAAAATCTAAATCTAGATAATCCATTTGCACTTGGACATTGGTGGACTTTGTTAAAAACTGCCTCAGGGGATAGGAGAATGGTAATGAACCTTTGCTTTTAAATTAATAAAAATTGCGGTAGGAGAGGAAGAAGGAAAGACTTTGTAATATCTGGCTCTTTTCAGTGTCTTCAGAGCAAAATGACTACTTTCCACCTCAGGTGTCCCCACACATGAGAGTCAAAGCTGATTGATATAACCAAATGATGAATAACCAGTGCTGTCCCACTTCCCACCTCATGACAGAGGCTGGCCCCACAGTCCTCAGCGATGCATGAACCATGGAGGGGTTGGAGGTGGGAGGAAGAGAACTAGGGAAAGGCAGGAGCACTTCACCCCAGCCCTGTCCACAGAACACTCATTTGTGCCGGCTTTCTGGAGGTGGGGGTGAGGGTGGGAGGGGAGTGGAGGAAGGGAGAGGGCCACAGGGGAGATGAGACTGCTCTGAAATTTTCTGAGAGCAAGATTCAGAAAAAGGGGATTTTATGAGGCAGAGGCAGATGAAAGGTGTCAGGGAACTTCACACAGGATGAGAATTAAAGACAGGCATTTTGGTTTAGGGTTTAGAAGTTACATGGTGACCTGTGAATTATCAATGCATGTACGATTGGTGCCATGTCCTCTTTCATTTAAAACCCTGTTACGGTTTCCTTTTTTGTCGGGGACCCCCAGGGATGGTGGCAGGGTGTGGAGCCCTGTGCAGGCCAAGCCTGTAAGACTTGGCTGGGAAACCGGAAAAGCTGGGTGCATACAAGCCACCTTGCTGTAACTGCAGGACTCCAGTTGGAACCTGGTCATGGGAATTTTCTATACAATCTTTGAAACTAGCAAACTTCCCTGACTTGCTTATTGTAATAGCAGCAGATGTTAAACTAACCTTCATGCAACCTTACTCTCCCTATTTTCATGAGCCAACTAGAGTCCATGTTGACATCTTGTCCAGTAGACCATGCCCTGGGGCAAGACCTCCATGTTCCTTCTATAGTGGTTTAAACACAATAACTCTTATTCTATATCGCATTTTCCTTTCACAACGATCTATGATATGTACGTGCACCCTCCACTTTGGTTACCTAATAAGGGTTTTGGAGAAAGGGGCTTGAGGCCTGTTGTCTATCAGATACTGGTCGGCCATCTCTCCCCTAGCACAAGCTGCCTGGGAAGTATTCATTTCATCCATGGCACTGAGAGACCTCTGTGGGTCGGAGGTTCCTTATCAGTTTTTATTAGGTTTTAGGGGCACTTTCATTTCTTACCTCCTGGAATGCAAAATTCGGGCTGGTTTTGTTTTTGTCACATTCAGAAATATTGCTCTCGGGTGCAATACTGTAGTTGCTTGATTCTTCCCAGATTCTCTTGTACACATATTGTGTTGTCAATGGGCCGGTCAAAGTCATGGCAAATGCACTGAGGCAAATGGCAGGTTCTACAAGGAAAATCTTCATGGTGCTTGGGTAAGTAGCTGAGTTCTATAAAAAAAGAAAAAGGAACAATGCATTCTTCTCCCACTGATGGGTAAGCTAGAGGAATTTTGTGGTGGAAACGAGCAAACCAGAGGACAAAGTGCAGTAAACACTTTCAAAGAGTTAACTTTTACGCTAGAACAGGGCAGGGCGCTCAGTAAACCTGAGAACTGTCATACATCCCCATTTAAAGAGTAGGACCTTGTAGGGCTTACATCGCCTTTAAGACAAGTCTATAACATGCTAAGTTGTTATTCACTTTGGCGACTCAGTGATCACACTGCTGTTCCCATCCGGTACACTGCCGGCTGGTTTTCATAAGCAGGACAGTGAGGTTGCTCTCGGACGCCAAGGTTGCGCCACTGTTTGTTATTGTCATCTGACTGCCTATTAACAGCAGGCAGGAAGGGGACCATTTAGAAGCCGCTCCCAACCTCGAAGGGTTATTTTTTTGACTTACCCCACAGTAAGTCTTCCTGCACCTGGGGTCCCTCGGGTTTGCTCTGTGCTCGGCCACGCCTCCCGAGCAGCCAGTGCCCTCCGAGGCGGGGTCCCGCTGGATGGGAGAGCGATCTCCGTGGAATTCGACCCAATACACCTGCCGGGAGACTGAAACTCTTATTTGAAAGCAAAGCAAGGAAAGCGCACTTCCGCATCCAGAGCGACCACAGCGACAGTCCCTGGCTGAGCTTCTCAGCGGGCCCGCGGCACAGCGGCCCGTCCCGGCTGGGCGGACTCCGGGAGGCACAGCGCGCGAGCAGCGGATCCCGCTCGGGGAGCAGACACTGTGGCCCCGGATCAGCCGGGCGCCGACTCAGCCCCCGCCCACCAAGGAGGAGGGGCCGCCAGGGTGCTGGTTGGTCCACCCAAGCTGTCACAGTCAACCCGGCTCTCGGGCGGTTGGGCCCGGTGATTGGCCCAGCCCGACGTCGCTCTCACGCGCTCGCCCGCTGAGGCCCAGCCTGGGCCTAGACAGCGCCGAAGGCGGAAGCACGGGCTAGGTGATTCCAGAGCTTGTCAGGGTCCGGTGTTGCGTTTCATAGAAGCACACAGGGGATCTGTTGCAGAAGAAACATATTTGCTCTGCACCTCCCTGTAGCAGTCAGGGAAGGGGGTGCGGGATGGGGGTGGAGGGGGCCGGCCAGGGTCCTAAGAAGAAACTTAGAGGTGGGGACTGGGCTAGGGGGACACCGGTTGCAGAAGAGAGGAGTGATCCTGTCAGACTTAGCCTTCCTCTGAAATGTGCCCGCCGGCTCTTCCTGGTGTTGTATGCTTGGGCAAATTACTTCATCTCTGTGAACCTCCACAGGACTGTTGTAAAGAAACCCTCCAGTTCTGGGGCACTGGAGGGACTCCGCGGGGGCTCTGGTAAGCACACCAGGAGCAGAACCTGACTGTGACGGGGTTGGGTTTATTATGTCTCGTAGCTTGTAGCGAGGAGGAATGAATGCATTCATGGGGAACCATGGAGTATTGCAGTAGGAAGCATTTTAGAAGTTATTATGGGATATGGGCTTATGCTCTGTGGTTTTGAGAAGGGTTCCAGACAGCAAAGCCTGCACTATTAGGAGGTGGGGTAATTCCATGACCAGATGACTTAATAAATCTTATTTAGAAGGAGCAAAGGTGAGATGGAAGCTAAAGCTATCATCGATCAGAAGCAGCAGTCACAGACACTTTTGTGTGTGTGTGTCATTTTTGTGGTTTAATGTTCGTATTCTGTCGAGCGGCATCTCTTTCTCTCTGTCTCTCTCTCCCCCTTGTCTTGGTCATGGTCATAGAATGGCCTTGTCTCACTCAGTGTTCTACCAAATTATTTTTGTTCCCCAGAGCACTGTGGTAGTCCAGGCCAGCACTTGAAGGCCAGAGCTGCTTTCTCTTCCTTAGCATTCAGTAAATGGCAGTTAAGTCACAGAATGATTCAAAAGTGTTATATTTGAATCCTGGTTATTCCTTATCAGCTTGTAACCTTGGAATTGCCTCTGAACTTACTTCTCAAGTTCTCCAGATGAGCATTTGTAAAACGTATACTGAGTCTGAAACTGTGCAGCGTGGATATTGGAAATTAAAGCTATTTACCAATATTACCTTCTCTTTCCAGAATACCTAATGGGACTGAGCTTTTCCACAGTCCTAGTGGGCCTGTGACTTGTTGTAGCCAATCAAATGTGAGCAGAAGTGGACATAGAATTTCAAGGGGAGAACCCAAAGGTTGCTGGTTCAACTCCCCAATTACGCAGAAAATGCAGTTTCCTGGGAAAACAGATAATGTTTTTAAATTGCAGTGCCTATTCAAAGTAGGATGGGACAACAAGGGCATCTGACTCCGACCAGGAAGAATTGGTCTGGAAGGAAGACAGAATACAAGGAAGCATAAGTGACATAATCTATAAAAAAATGCTTTTGAGATTTGTAAGGCACTGTACAATTGTGATTACTATCACTGAAATAACCTGGGTTTGTGCTAGCTGAATTCACTTTCCAAGTGTCTTGGCTGGCTTAGACCCTCTTGCTAACTCTCTTCGTTGTCAGGAGTACAATGACCACTTCAGGTGCTTGACCCCTGAAAAATCAAGTATATTAGCATCATGCCCCAAATCTCAATACCATAAAACAGCAAGGTTTGTTTATCTCTCAAGTTACCTGCCAATCTATGGTCACTGGAGGGCTTCATTCCCTTTCACTTCCACTTATGGATCCAGATTAATGGAGCCATCATCTGAATATTATTTCTGGCATTGAGGTAGAGAGAGGAGAATATGGTGGATCTGCCACCAGCTTTGAAAGGTTTCCCCTCAAAATTATTATTATTTTTTGTTCATTTTTTGACATCAGTATATGGTTGCCTTTCACCTGCCTCCAGCCACAGACCTGGCTGGAGACCTGGCTTGTAACCTGGTTATGTGCCCTGGCTGGGGAATTGAACCAGCAACCTTTGGGTTCTCCCCTCGAAATTATATGTCCACTTCTGCTCACATTTGATTGACCACAACAAGTCACAGGACCACATGGAGAAGCTCAGTCCTATTAGGTATTCTGAAAAAGAAGGAAATATTGGTAAATAGCTTTAATGACCTCTTGTTCCCAGACCAGGACTTCTCATGGAAGTCCATAGAAAGAAAGAACATCTTCCATGTTCTTTCTTATGGAAAGCAAGAATTAGTGTCTGATATACTTTGAGGCTTTGCTGTCCTTGCCCTTCCACAAGAACAAGAAAGCCGGGCCTTCTTGATTTATTTCAATGCACATCTGCATGGTGATGACAATCTTTATACAAGTCTTTTTTTATTATTATTCCCCCAAATCATACGAGTCTGTCTGGAACAAGTCCAGCCATTGCTAATATAACACAAACAGTTTGCATGATATCAATGTAACCTATATAACCTGGCAGCCAAGTAAAGTGGACTGCAATGTGCATTCATGAATGATGACTTCACTAAACTCTTCAGTGGGGCAGTAGTCACTGTTGAGTGAGCATGTGTACTGTGTGGCCCTCGAATTAAAAATGACTGAGTGAGTAGAGCAATGAATCTGCATCCAATTTTGTGTTAAGCTTGAACATTCCTCCATGGAGGCTATTCAGATGATTCAGAAGGCCACAGCTACGGGAAACTGGTGATTGGCAGCTTCATCACGAGAACATGCCTGCTGATGCATTACATCTTGTGCAGAGCTTTCTCGTGAAACATAAAATCAGCCCCACTACAGACCAGATTTGGCACTCTGTGACTTCTGGATTTCCCCCAAACCAAAATCACCTTTGAAAGGGAAGAGATTTCAGACCATCAATAAAATTCAGGAGAACAATAGGGCAGCTAATGGTGATTGGAAGAACCATGCAAGGTTCCAAGGTACCTACTTTGAAGGGGATTGAGGCACCATTGTCCCATGCACACTGTTTCTTGTTTCTTGTATCCTCTTCAATAGATGTCTTCATTTTTCATTTTTCGTGGCTGGGTACTTCCTGGACAAAACTTGTATTAACTGCTGCTTGAGTATCTTTTAAATAAAAGAAGTCTTAACCAACCATCAATTGGAATCTGTCACTGCACTGGGCACTGTAGATGAAGTAAAAGTTAACACCCTATAGGTGACTATCAGTTTCCATTTATATGGTAAGAAAAGATGGGACCATATGAAAGGAGTAAAAATAATTTTAAAACCATCTATGGAAGTCATTACAGACCAGTAACTACTACTGTCTATTGTTGCTCCTTGAAAGCTACCTCACAAGCCTTTATCTCTCAAAGACTCCAAAATCAAAAGTAAAATCTAGGCATGAAAGGAGGAGTGGCCACTTGCTGGGCAGTCTTCCCAGCAGTGTTTCTGAAACATAGGTCAATAAAGGTGTATTCCCCAGGGCAGGCTCTCCAGGAGGATTGTGACATTTTATCTTTTCAGTTCAGTGACCTTGAAGTGTTAACGTAAGCTTATTCTGAACTGTCTTTTAAGCAAGTACTGACACTTGATTTCAGTGCCTGTATATGCATTTGTTTATGATCTCATTGGTTTCAAATAGAAATACCTTAATAATGTCAGAAAAGGGAAAAGACGTTTTCTAAATATATAAACAATAGTCCCCAGCCAAGTGAGAACAAATGATGTCATAACATTGTTCAAAATAAGTTTTCATGACTCCAATAAAAAGAGTGGAAGAATAGAACCATCACCTCACAAATGGATAGGCATACTGACCCCTGCTGTACTGGCCAATGCCATGGTCAAGGCGCAAAGCCAAAACAGACCATCGTAGCTACTGGATTTTGTTTGTATCAAGAAGAAAGGGACTTTTTTGGCTTCTGATGAAATCAACAAAGTAAGATGTGATGAAAGGGCCTCAGTTAACACCAATTACTGCTTAGTAGGTAATTATCAATACTGTGCTGATAAGAGTGTAATGATACAACTCCAAGTACAAATTGTTGAAAGGAAATGTAATATGCTCACAGACCTGAACAGGTCTTTTCTAACTGAGAATTTCATAACCTGATTTCAACCCTCATGTTTCTTGTTCTCTGTTGCCTTGGATGCTGTTGAACAAATTCCTTCTTGAAATATTCTCTGCCTCTGAGTTCTGTGGCATGACTCTGTCTTTCTATTACCCTGATAGCACCTTCTCAGCTTCCTTGGAGGACTTGCTTCTCAAATGGTCCTGTTCCTTGGATTCCATCTCATCTGCCCTTTTCTCCCCAGCCACATCACACTGTGATTCAACCACAAACAGACCAGTCATCTCCAAATCTCAAGCTCACCTGCTTCACTTGAATTTGACATCCAAAACTTCCACCTGACTATTTAAAAAAAAACAAACAACACTGCATAATCTCAAATTCCAAAACAGATTATCTTCCCCTTAAATCCTATTTTCTCCAGAAACCCTTGTTCCAATCAATAACATCACCATTCCAGTCAGCAAAGCTAGAGCTCCAGGAATCATACCTGGCTTGTTAATGACCAAATGCTATAGATTTTACATCATAAATATAACTGGTATTGTTTATACCTCCTTTAGATGTGTGGCAGTAAAGTAGGTGGGCCCTGAATCTGGAGCAGCTGGGCTCAACAGCCCTTCATGGCATGGCTAAGGCAAGGGGCTTCCTGTCACCATCAGCAAGCGGGGGAAAGGAATGAATGTGAATGGTGCTGGAGAGGAGGTGGGCAACTATGCAAAGGGACCCAAGATTTCCATGGTAAATCAAAAATCCTGACTCCCTCCCTTTAAGGTTCAAGTTATTTTAAAGATTTTTTTTTTTAATTTCATTATTTCCAGAAAGAGGGGAAGGGAGAGAGGCAGAGAAGGAGAGAGCCATCAATGTATGGTTGCCTTTCACCTGACTCCAGCCACAGATCTGGCTGGAGGCCTGGTTTGCGACCTTGTTATATGCCCTGGCTGGGGAATTGAACCTGTGACCATTGGGTTTGCAGGCTGGTTCAAGTTATTTTAATTCTTCTGATGTGCTGGGATAGTTCTCACTAAGCTGAGTGGTCAGAAATGGATACTGATGGCCCTCAAAACAGAAATTCACCAGGATGGTGGTGATGGTGATGGAGGGAAAGCACCGGGTTGGTAAGCCAAGCCCAAGACCAGGGCCGAGCTTATTTTAGGAAAAAGCCAGTTAGGAGCAGAGCCATGAGATATGCATTCTGTCTTGATCCACCACCTTGAGGTTCCTTAATAGAAATAGTTACTTAACTGTAAGTGAAAACATCTTTCACTACAGTTGTAACTGGGATCCTAGTCTGCTATAGTGTGGAGTGACCAGTGCTAACTGGGGTTCGCCGACATCCCTCCAGTATGTGCTGCTGTCTATAGTGGGTGGGCCTTCAATCCTTTGACCTGAGAGTGGAGCTTCCTCTTTTCTGTGCCATCCTTACCAGAGTAGAAGTTGGAACCTTAGGCTTCTCATCTCTTTTCTGCACAACAGAAATAAGCAGTACTGACATTCAGGCAAAGTAAGCACCTGAGGGGGCCTACTTTTCAAGGAAAGGAGAGCCCAGAGGATGAAGAATGGACTACTCACAATTAGGATGAAAGGTCAAATCTGGTTTATTTGTATAGTACCTTAAATATGGCTTTATTTAGCCAGTTAGCACAGGAAGAGAAGCAGGATATATGTGAAAGCCCCTAGAATAGGCTCTGATACTTGGCAGGATTCAATAATGCTGGGATTTGGATCTAAATCTTGCTTGATCAGATGCATACTACAGTGTTGGAGAAATTATAAAGAGCCTGGCCAATGCTTCAAATTGGCCTTTTCTTTTGTGACCCTATAGAGCAACTTTTCTCTCTTAAAAGGAGTCAGTCCCATGTTTAATGGGGTTGGGTGTGTGAGTAGGGAGAGGCTTAAAGTCAGTGGAGTTAGTTAAATTGATATGCATGTGGCTGCACTATTTGGACCATGTTTAGAGGGTCAGCCCTCTTTCTAACTTCACCTTCTTACCCCGGCCACCATTGTCTGTCATCTGTATATTTTCACCTGGGCAACAAAGCATGACTGTCTTTACATAGACACATGACCACATCATTCTATTTCCTGAAACACTTCAATGACTCCCCACTGAATTCTAAATAAAATACAACCTTCTTGCCATGGCTTGAAAGGCCCCAGTGATCTGACCTCTTCCCATCTTTGTACCCTTGAACTCCCTCCCACTATCAGGGTCACCATACTTCTTTGTATTTTATTTCTTTTTAATTTAAAAAAAATTGATTTTAGGGAGAGAGAGAGGGATGGAGAGGGATAGAGGAACATCAATGTGTTGTTCTATCTATTTATACATTCATTGGTTGATTCTTGTGTGTGCCCTGATTAGTGATGGAACCCAACATTTTGGTGTATCAGGATGACGCTCTAACCAACTGAGCTACCCAGCCAGAGCACACCACACTTCTTTACGTGTTGCTCTCCTTTAGGTGTTAACTTAAATGTCACCTTAGAAAGTGTCCTCTGAGCACCTTGCCAAACTTAGAAGGTGTGTTCTCTTCTACTACTCTCTAACTCAACAGTTTCTCATTTGATGTTTGTTAACACTTCACATTCTATATGAGTTTACTTATGTGTATATTTACTTTATTTTAGTCACCTGTTTCCTGAGCTACAATTGTAAGCCCCATGCATACTTGACCATGGCTGACTCATTTGGTGCTATGTCCACATCTACAGCAGTGTCCAGAACACAGTTCATCTTTGTCAAAGGAGTAAAATGAGGTGCTTTTGTTCAGTGCTCCAAAATTATGGAATTTTACACTAAATCTGTCCTTGGGAACCACAGAGAATAATTATCTGACATGTTTATTTTTCTAAGACTGAGTTTATGAGTACATAAATTGTCATGCTGAATCACTTAAAAAACATGTACCAGAATCTTCAGCAAATTATGGTAACAAATAATATTCAAATATTATATGCAATATTAATAATGATCAAAATAAAAAGTTGTTTTTATTTAAATAGGGCATGTTAGCTTTTCTTTTAATATAAGCATGAGGGAGAAAAACCATGAAAGTTATAGCATTCTTTTCAAAATGAAACTGCAATCAATACTTGAATGTCCAAGCTCTGAACTCCATAAACAATGTTTTGTTTTGTTTTTTGAGGTGGTAGACTATAATATTTTATATACCATTATTTATTGTTTATGTTTCTGTCCTTTAAAAATGGTGGAACCTGTAGTACTTAATACAATGTGAAGCCTTGTTGTATTGAGAGAAAGCATCCCTGGATCCCAAACTGCTTTGTTTATAGAAAAAATTTCTAGGAATACATTTGAGAAGGTAAGAGAAATATTTCACATAGTTGATGACATTAATTTTTAAAACATTTTAAGTTTAGGTGACATTTTACCCATTTCCTAAAAGACTGATTACTTAACTTCCTGCACGTTGAAGCCTGAGGTAAGGATTCCTAAGATTTATGTTTCCTCTGACATAGCAAGACTTGAATGGGACATCTAGAGCCAGGTAAACATGTAGGATAGAAAAGCTGCTTCACTCACTTACTTTCATCATCTACTATTGGAGTCCATGTCTTTTTAAGTTATTACATGTGAATTAACACCGCTTCTTCGAATCTTCCTTTACCAAATCTAGAAAAAAAGGGAAGTTTGGTGATCAAAGCAGGTATACAACACAGCCCTGCAAAAAAGTATTTCTAAAAGAGGAGGGCATTTCTAAGAGACAAAATATCCACCTCAAGCCTTAATGCAATTTAAGCTTTGGCATTTGTAAAAGCGTAAATGCTATAAACTCGTAAAATGTCATTTGAAGTCCAAATTTCTATTAAGCTTATTCAGTCCTGCAAATGTCAAATATTAAGCTTTTAATTTTAATTTCTTGCCTTGGCCCCTGCTTGAAGATGGTGAAGACAGACTGAAACACAAAAGTTAAATATCTAAAATTTAATTTTTGTTTCAGCCAATGTCTGTAATCTTTAAAGAGTGAACAAAAAACTAAGATCAAAAGTCTAGTATCCAAAATCTACAAAACTAAATAAGTTCAGAAGCAATTTAATTAAACTTTCATATAATGCTCTGCAAGTCCACAGCGACTGCACGTCTGCAGCAGTGTCCTGGGGCCCAAGTACATGACATCAAATCTTAAAATTGCACTCAGGCTCACAGGATGCCTTTAATTCCATTACCTGCTTGTTATCACTGGACCACCATGTTGGGTGAAATTATGAAAATATGTCTTGATACATTTATTTAACAAAGGAAAATCATCAGAAAATGAGAAGCACCATAATCATTCTTAAGATATGCAATGTGGACCCAACAGAAGCAGATAACCAGTGACTGACACTTTCTCTTATTATCCCAAACATGCTAATATGCTAATGAGTAGTACTTGCAAAAGAAGTTGAATGACAAGCGTTTTTCAGCAGCTTTTGGTTCACCCGATTGCCAGAGATGATGATGAGCAAAGTCAATGGTGTAGTAGGAAGAATCCTTCAATCCCCAACTATGCTAGTTTTTTCCTAAGGGGCTTTCTGAGTTGATCACAGCCCCATGCTTTCATGGTAGTACTGCATTGATTCCAAAGGAATATGCAGCAATGTTGGGAATGGGGCTTCAGAAAAATAGGAAAGATATAAAAGTTATGCAGTGTTTCTAAACCCTGGAAGTTTAAACTTCAATGGCAAAAACCTCACATAGTTGACAGCTATCAGATTGCATCATGATCAGGTATCTGTGTGTGGCTTGGGTGCTTTCACTGTGGGGCCGTGTTTGTAACTCTGCTCACATTAAAAACGACAAGGAGTGCATTGCATTGACAAAGTCCCGTTCTTTCCCATGAGCATAGTCCTTGCCATCCATGAGTCTGCTGAATGTGATGTCTGTCTTTCAGATGAAAATGCTAATTTTGCTGGGTTTTTAGCAGGACAGAGGTGATATTTCTCCAGTCCTCATAGATAAGGGCCTCATGATATTACAAGCCCTCATTTCTCCCTCCAGAGAGAATGGCATCGGAGTGCTGAATACCAATGCAACTATCAGCATTGGGACCTCTCATGGCAGCTCTGCACAGGTCTTTGTGAATGTCTTCACATAGTCTAGAACTGGCTACTAGATTCTGTGCCTTTTCTTCGCTAAGAGGAGCAAATAGGAAATTCAGGTGGTTGTGACCTACTAGGGAGCAAAGTTTGAAGTACTCTTTGATGCACTAACTGGCAGGAACATTAATATTAAACCGAAGTAGTTTTAACAGTGAGAAAATGTAACCCACCCTACCATTCTTTTGACATTATTTCTATAAGTGCTGACTTTGACTAATAGGTAGCTTATAGATGAAGAATATGCTTCATGCTGATAAAATAATAATAAATTGATATAGAAATGTAGCTACTTGGATTTACATAGATTGGTTATAATTTGAATATATAGCACTATGTAACTATGTAATTATATATATAAACCAACAGGATGCCTAGAAAGGCCACTGTATTCCATTTTCACAGGATATATAATATAGGAAAAAGTTTTCATGCTAGACATTAAGTGCTAGACATTATATACAAAGCATACAATATATCCCAACTTTGTTAAAAAAAATAAGTATACAAATTAAACCACAGAAAAAAGCTCATAAAGTAATAGATTAACTGTTAATAGCAATTATGTCTCCATAGTATCATTTTCTATGTTCTCCACATTTTCAAAAATAAACATGCATTCATATGTAATCAGAAAAAATGATGTAGAATTGAGAGAGGAAGGTAATAGAACAATTATACACAAATATTCCTACTTGTTACAAAGTGTTAGGGAAAAAACCCTTCAGAATTCTCAAGAGTTGGTTTTTCTCCAGGTGGTGCCATAAGTTTTAAATCTGAATCAGCAACCACTTGGCAACTCGACATTCTTGAATGTCACAGGTAGCCCAAGATAAACAGGATGGACACGAACTACTGACAGGCAGTCAAGAGACCTTTATCTAGAAATGTTACTTAAGAGTGGAGAAACAGTTGTTCTGAAATGAATGAAGAACCTGGGTGAACTTTTGCATCACTGGAACCAACCTACTTAAAACCAAATTCACATAGTGGAGGCTCACAGACCATAGAAATCCTCTAGACCAACCCATTTACTTTAGACACAAGAAAACTGAAACCAAACTGAATAATTGTGTTTTTCTATCCAGAACATATTGGCCACATGATCACAGGGACATGGTAGGACCTCCCTTGGAATCCAGGCCCTGCTGCTGTTACTGGAGAAAGCCTGGTTCTTCTAGTTGATGAAGTAAAGAATTACAGATTAGTGAGCCTATTAGTGTACATGCAACGTTTATTAGAATGGGAGAGCAAAAGCAAGAGTGGCTAGGGCAAGGGCGGCAAAGCAAGGGTGACCAACACTTGAGTGGCCAGAGCCTGGGTAGCCAGAAAGCCAAGAGAAGAGAGAGAAAAGAGGAGAGGAGAGGAGAGGAAGGGAGGGAAAGAGAGTGAGTCCTTTATTCCAAGGATTTATAGTAGTTGGTGGGATAAGGCTGAGGGAGTTACATATTGATTGACAGGTAAAGATGGTGCCAGCTTTCCCAGGGAGATGTGACTACCCAAAAGTTGGGCAGTGAGTGGGTATCTGTTAGCCCAAATCCTGATCTTGCTCTGGACTTTATTTGCTCATTTTGCATATGTGACAGAAGGCAGGCAGTTAACCAAATTGTTTTATGGGCTTTTTCTTTGGGCACTGTAGACTCCCTCTCCTTTCCAGGTATTGGAATGAATACACAGTCTCAAGGTTTTACTTTCCCCAGCTAGTGGAGATGACACGCACACACTCTCAAGGGCGCCGCCCCTCCTGCACTATCATAGTTTTACTTACGTTGTTCAGAATGCCTAGCAGCCTTATCAGACGTGGCTCAGGATTACTGGGTTAGTGGGTGAGACATGTCTCCCTTTGCTTATAGCCTCCTGTGTTAAGTTCTTTGCTAGATTGCGATAGTGAGGGCCCTGCCTTTGTTTCCCCTCTGCTACTCATTCTACTGTAACATTGCCTCCATCCCAGCTTTACTCCCTGATTTTCCTTAAAGGGGAATTTAAGCAGGCAGCTAAGTTTAAGGAGTTTTTAAGGAAGAGCTCTGATCTATGCATGTGCCTCAGGAAAGTAATATATCCTCTCAGATCTTTTCAGTCCTATATTCTCCCACCATTACTCAGTTTTTACTACTGTGTTCTCCAGGCTCTGTGCTCCCCAGGGTTACAAACACAGTGCAATCATGCCACGTAGGATGCAACACTGATGGGGAGCTGCATCCTTGGATATCCATGCTGTCAGCATTTGTAGTGGGGCAGAGTGAGGGTCCCCTGAAGATGGGAGAAAACCTGGCAATCCTTGACTGGGAGACGGAAAGAGTAGGTGGTGCAGTCTTCAAGATACATTGCAAAATAGTGACAAGTTAATAGCCAGGCCTTCCTGAAGGGAAGAGGGCTGCTGCCCAGGGCAAATTGTGTAGGTGACTCTGAGAACATTCCAGGACTCAGGAATTTCCTTGGAAGTTGCTCGAACTCTTGTCCTGACTAAAGATGGCAGCCTAAAGAAGGTAAAAGATATGGAGGAACCGGCAAAAATGGCAGACACTAACACATCATCGGAAGGGCCTGACATGAGGTCACACAGCAGGTTCCAGGCAGAGCATTTAAATGAGGGTGGGATGAAAGAGAAGGGGAGAAGCCACGCATTCTGTAGTGAGAGAGGAGGTGCTGCTGCTTCTCTAAAGGATGTACGGAGAAGCCACTCTCTTGGGACGTGTGCCTCCCTGGACTCCATCATGATCCAGTATAACATGGCACATGTTTTCCTGAACCACTACATGGAGGCTGAGGACAGATCCTGAAGGAGAGAGCTGCTGGGAGAGGAGGGCGACTCTGAAACCCACAAGTGCACTTTCCAGAGTGGGTGGAGGCCTGTTTGCTTGATAGGCTTAAAGACAGATACGGATATGGGGAACTTCTGGGCTTGGTTTTGGCTTGAATATTTTTTGGGAAGCAAGGGAAGCTCTGGGTGTTGAGTGGAAGGAGGGCTCTGAGCAGGAGTGCTCCCTCACCCACCAAGATTGGAATCCTGTTAATAACAACCTGTTTCCTTTAACACTAATTGTGGGGTCATATGTCCAGGTATCAGGTAGCAGAGCCCCAGCTTCTTCAGTTACACATTCACACCACTCCTGACCAACTGGACTGTGATTTACTATATATTTACCCCCATGTCACTCTTGTAATACATAGATTTATAATATGCACAGAACCTGCAGGTAATGTGAACATAATCTGCAAGTACTCAAACATTATACAGCAGAACTTTCTATAAATGGGATTTAAAAACTGTTTTTGCTTCCCCAATATCTGCTATTCCACTGTGTTCCTATCCAGTGTTCCACTTCTCACCCACCAGACCAGCTCCATCCATGTCTTCTACCTCTGGTGCACTTCCTCCAGAAATGTTCATATAGTCCCATTCCTTGCGATTCATGAATTCAACAGAATGTACTGGTGCACTTCCTGTTTTAGCTCCAACAAGTAAAGAGCTTGGAAATCGTAGCTCCCATCCTCAGAGCAAAATAAGCTGATGGAGTTGAAAAGTAGTGCCTTGGGCTCATCAGAGACTAAAGTCATAGGGCACAGCCATACCCCGTGATATGGACACAAGCAAATCTAGGATCTCCTGATCTGCAAAGATGGAACTGAGCCACGTGCTGGCAGGAACAGTGAGATGGCACTTTTGTTACATTGCTGAAGGCCCATGTGGACTAGCAGGAGTATGAGAAACTCCTGGGTTTTCCTGCCTCAGGGGAGCTCTACAATTTTTTGTCTTTGTCTGCAGGAACCTCACGAAGTTCTCACAATGAAGAGCCAATAATAATCCTCCTTTGGCTCAGGAGATGTTTACTATTTTCAAATAAGCCTGGAGTGTTCTTATAACACTCTTCTCTGAGGAAAAAGACTTCTCCCACCTGGCTCCAGCCCTGTCTCACCTTTCTATCTCACCTGAGGGAGAAAAAGAAAGCTAATGAATACTTATGAAGATCACAGCTCAGAGACACAGGTCCACTAAAAGACTGATATTTAAGATGGTATAAAAATGCTTCCTGTCCTCCACACCTGCCTACTGCCTACAGAGCTCCAGGGAAATAACAATTGATCATCTCGAAGAAGCTATGAGACACAGGTTCCATGTACTTTGCAGTCTCTGGTGGCTGCAGTTACAACCAAGATAAATACAGCCTAAAATCCTTAGCAGATTAACATAAAAGCTTACACTAAAGGCCAATTGTCTCCAGTTCCTATTACCTGTCATGTTCAACTTTCAACAAAAAAATTGCAAAGAATGCTAAAAGGCTGGCAAAAACACAATTGGAAGGACATTGGACCAATTGCAGGTAATGGCAGAAATTTTGGAATTATTAGGAGGCGATTTAAAATAGCTACGGTTAATATTTTAAGAGCGCTTTTGGAAAAAGCAGACAACTTGCAAGAATACATAGGTGGGTAGTATAAGTGGAGAAACGAAAATGCTAAGACAGCATCAAAAGGAAATACTAGACATCAAAAACACAGTAACAGAAATGAAGAATGCCTATAATGGGCTCCACAGTAGATTGGACAAGGCCAAGAAGAGAACCAGAACCATTGAAGGTAGGTTGAAATGTATCAAGTGCCAATGTCTGGCAGATACCATGTGGGGCACTAGTGAATGAGACAGGCTGGCCTCTGTCCTCTTGGAACTGCTTTACTCCATCCATTCATCTCAAGTCTGCCTCTGCACTGTCCTCCCATCTTTCTGTCCATTACCATCCCAGTTCTGTCCTTGGCCTCTTTGAAATGGCCCAAATACTTTAACATGTTCACATTGGGTGTTCTTACCTTTCAATCATACCCCATGCCCATGGATTCTTTGCATTGCTGTAAACAAACAAACAAACAACCCTCATATATAAAAGTGGCTGCTTTCTGTTTTGGCGGGTACATGTTGCTGTTGGGATAAATTAAAAAAAATTTTTTTAAGATTTTATTTATTATTATTTTTAGAAAGAGGGGAAGGGAAGGAGGCAGAGAGGGAGAGACGCATCAATGTATGGTTGCCTTTCGCCTGCCTCCAGCCACAGACCTGGCTGGAGACCTGACCTACAACCTGGTTATGTTGCCCTGGCTGGGAATCAAATCAGCGACCTTTGGGTTTGCAGGCTGGTGCCCAGCCAGGGCAAATTTCAAGTTTTTAAGCAAGATATACAGTATTGACTTCTATCTACCTGCAACTTTGACGACTCCCTGCCTGGAATTTTACATATAGACATCCTGAACTCTGGTTCAGAAACTTAACTTTCTGATCTAAGTTCCCTCCTCTTAATGAAATGTCCTTTCTTTTCCCCTTCCAGTCTTGCCTAGTCCTCCAATTCATCCTTCAAGACACACTTTAGTGGCCATAAGAAACCTTCCCTTCTCCCCCAACATGTCAGTTATGTCTTCTCTATTAGAGCAATTACCACTTAGTATCATAATTGTCTGTGCTCTTGACCATTCTGCCCTGGACTAGGCTGTGGGCTCTCTAAGGGTAGGGACCATATCTTCATGAACTATTCATAACACTCTACATCTTCCCATATATGTTTTCTTCTTTGTGGTACACCTCACATGCAGACAACATGGGGCATATTGTCTGTGAAGCAAGAAAAGACATGATAAAAATCTCTTAAAAATAATTGCTTTTTACTATCAACTTGTTTAGAACCAACATTTCTAAACATCATTAATAGTGTTGGTTCTGTGGATCTCGAGAAAGAATGTATCTGCCAAGAAATTTCCATGGTTAACTGGGCCCAAGTTACTAACTAAAGCTTAGCAGCCTTTGCTGACATAGACCTCTCCCGCACAGTGCATTTCAAGGAAAAGCCACAACAGAGCTGCCAAGACTCCTACACTGTGTTTCTCATAAAGAAGCGCCTGGTATATTTTTTAAGTGATGAGTTGAGACCTGTACTATCCAATTGGAACTGCACGGCTAGAAATATCCTTACTTGCATCTTACTGACCAATCAGAGAGGTTCCATAATGACCAATTAGAACACATGATTTTAACCAATCAAAACAACGCTATTTGGACCAAACAGACTGTAAATTTGGGTTCCTCGTTTGCATAAAAATGGGCCAATCAGGGACCAGAATGGGCATTTTTCTATATATAAACAGGCCTCCCTGTTTCCACTGAAGCCTGTATTTCCCTGGTTTGCAAGCTGTTTCTCTGAATAAAGTCTCTCCTTTTTCTGCACCCCAGATTGGGGACATCTGTTGGCATTAGATTGGTAGTGGTGAAGTTTTGTTGACAGTTCTAAGTAATTGTTGTATAGTGAAAATATGTCCATAAATTCTTTGATACTCCTCCTTCAACAGGTAGGGTCCTATTCCCCTCTCTTGAATGTGGGCTGAAATTAATAATTTTGTTTAGTAAGTACAAGTGTTAGTTCCTACATGATATACTTACGGAGTTTGCATCCTCTCTTTAAGTGGAAATTTCTTTTTTGTTAGTTGTTTTAAAACTAAAGGAAGCAAGCTAATAATATAAAGTTAAGGATAAAAGTAAAATTATTTTTAGTAATTACTGAAAAAAATGTTTATAGTTCGGGAGTATGAAAAACATGATTTTCCACAGTTGTCAAATACACTAGGTAGTATGCCACTCCTTTATGGCATTTAATCTTGAGAGTCAGAATTCTCTGAGGCAATATAAGATCTCCAATGTGTAAAGAAGACCAAATTTTCTTCATCACAGCTCTTTGTGATCTTGTTCCTGGACAGAGCCTGGCCCAGAGCAGCTCTGCCTCAGGCCAGTTTGTAGTGTGTGGGTTCTTGACTCGGCCCAGCAAAGATTTTACACCACCAGCCCAGTTGGCTGTGAGATCACATTCATTAAAGCTGGGACAGTGAAACACAGGAAAGACTTAGGGTAGAAGAAGCAACAGGAGAGAGCCTAGGTGGTGGTGCTCTGCTTTGGCTCCTTAGAAACATTACATATAGGAAAGGAGTGAGCCAAGATGGGGCTGCTGTTGGCAGGGAAGTCAGTGGAAAGGGGGCCTTGGAGACAGGGTCAGGGGGCAAGTTAAGGATGAACTATCATTGCGTGCCCCTCCCCTGATTGCAAGTCTCATGGGGACCCTTAGAATTTAAGAGGAAGCTTGATAAAAAGTTCATGTCCAAGAAAAGGCTTGGGCATGCTCTAGAGCAAGCCAGTATCCGGCCTTTGCCTTGAAGGTTTTACTCTCTTCTGCAGGTGAAAATCTTAAGGGAGGATTTTAGCAGAATATACGTTAGCTTTCCAGATGCGTTTTTAACATGCTGATACGTCAAAAGAGTGTATTGGGGAGTTGGGGATTTTTCTTTGGTTTTATTGTTTTACTTTTGTCTTGGGTCTGTCTGGCTTTAAAGGGGTTTTTGTTATTTTTTCCCTAACTTCATTTGTCCTTTGGTTTTGCTGGCACAAATACATTAATTGGGTCTCTGTCCTTTATCTCCCCAACCGGGATGATTTAAGCTATGTGTTCTGTGGTTAGGAGGAGAGGTATAAACCACTTGTTCTCAAGTGTCCTTGGTTAGGGGAGAAAAGGTTTTGAGGCTCACTAGCTGGCTATAAATTGTTCAAATTGTTTGGCCTTGTTTAATTTTCTTGTCTCAGTTTTCCCTGTTTCATTTGCCCAGAATTTTTCCTAGTTTTTTACTATCCTGTCATATACTTAGCGTGTAGGAGGAGAGGTAAGGAGGTCCTGGTGAGAGAGAGGAGGAAGGCTTTTCCTGGGGCAGGGGTTGAGCTTGGGTGAGGCAGCTCTCTTCTCTCTTCTGGGGAAGAAGGCCCGAAGGACAGGTCAGCTAAGACTGCAGCTACCACCACTGCCAGCAGCTGGGTAATAAGGGTTTCAGCCCTGAAGGAGGTCTGGGCAGGACTCCCAGCAGCCGCCACAGAGCTGGATTTACAGGGCTTGCATTGTTTCATTTGGATAAGATATTAAAGGGGAATCCTACAAGGTTTACATATTAAAGCTGTTCACTCTTCTCCAAGGCTGTTAGCTGACTAACAGCTACAGAATGCAAGATACAAATTTTATACAAGACAGTTTTGCATATAGAGGACCAGAATAGGGAGTAAAGATGACTTTAAAGAACATAGAAGCCATTCAGGAAGGAAACTAAGAAAGGCCAAAAACATTTCCTGGCTACCTTTCCCCCTGTGTCTAAGACGCATGACTGGAGGCTAGAAGTCCAAGAGCAAGGTATCAGCAGCATTGGTTTCTCCTTGGCTTGTACATACCACCTTCTCCTTGAGTCCTCACTGGTCTTTCCTCTATATGGCAACATGCCTGGTATTTTTCCTCTTATTTTATGGGCCCCAGTCATGTTGGATTTATGACCTCATTTAACCTTAAATATCCCCTTAAAAGCCCTATCCCCAAATTCAGTCACATTGGTAATTAGAGCTTTAACATATGAATTTGGAGGGGATACAATTCAGTTTACAATTCCATCTTATTGCTTTGTATATTTCAGCCATAACATTTTGGAGTTGTATGGGTTAGTAGAAGCATTTAAGTTTAATTTTCCCCCAAAGTCAGAATCCCCCAAAGTCAGAATCCTCCAAAGTCAGAATCCCCCAAAGTCAGAATTCCCCCAAAGTCAGAGTGAACAAATGCCCATTAGTTCACTGGAGAACTGAACTTATCTAGTTGGCAAATCTGGTATCTGAGGTTAACAATAAATACCAGGTAAAACTAAAGGGAGCGGTGCAGGGGAGAGGGTGTACTTAGGCAAGAATACTGGATTCCAAAGGAAAGTTTCCCTGTAATAAAAGGAGTCTACAGGAGGAAGCAATGATAATGAAAGTAGAAACACCAACACATTAAATGCAGGGCCAAGAATAGCAAGTGTAACCCTGAATAAGGCTCTCAGGGACTGTCAAGTCCATAGCCAACACCCTGGCTTCCCCATGGATGTACCTACCACCCCCGGGAAGGCTGTAAGCTAGTTCAGTAGTTGAGATGTGGATAAGGAATAGAGTGTGCAAGCAGAGTTACAGGATATAGAAAATGTTATTTTGAGGAAGCTGCCCATATTTCTTTCCTAAACTAGACACTTGTTAGAGTGAAAGGGATATTATTAGTAATTATACCAAGACAACAGGTGCACACTGGGAAGCTGGGACATGTGGTCACAATAATATTGCAGGGCTACTGCCAGGGAAGGTTCAGTGGGTACGTTGGGTGTGAGGGTGGGAGTGGAGCACTGGGAATGTAGAATTGTTCCTGATCTTTGAGAAGTGACATTCTACATGGAATTTCACAACCTTAGCCAGTCAAGGTGGGCCAAGGGTAGAGAAAGTTAATGAGATACATCTTTGATATGACAGTCTCCATAGTGTTCTGGCACCTGAACAGGTCACCACTACCCTGGTCCTCTTCCTTCCTCCCACCTGTTGATTTTAATTCTCTTCTCCAAGCTTTCAGGTTTTAACCTTTCAATAGTCAAAGACAGTACTTGACAATACATCCTTGTTACTGATTCATGCAAAACTGAAACTCGTCACCAAGTTCAGTGTTTTGGCAGCAGATAGTGCAAAGAGGAGTTTCCTCATCAGACATAACATGGAATCTGAAAAACACAACTAGTAGAGTATCATGTTGAACGGGAATAATCACCACAAGGACAACAAGAGGCAGGTGCTTATTCTACATGTGCCTAAATATCCTCCTTGGTGGGGCAAACAGACAGCAGCTGTCAGATGACTGGAGGCCAAAAGTCATAGTTAGAAAGTGCTATCAGCAAGGCACATTTTGAAAACTCGGGAGAGGGAGGCTGCTGCAGATGCAATGGGACCCTGGCCCAGCAAGTGTGCAGAGAAGCCTGCTTCGAAGCTCCACTTTTACAAGGGGCTACACAGAAAGAAACACACCTCCCTTTTGTCTCTGGAAGATGCGTGTTGTGAAACCTGGAGCTGCCGCAGTCATCTTGTGACACAGAAGAGAGTTTGTGGAGGACAGACAAGCTGCTGAGAGGATCAGGGAAGAATTCAAATCCCTGAAAGGATTGTTAGTTGCTGAACTGTGCCCACAGTGGGGCAATCTCGCCTCTGGATGTTTTGAATATTTCTTGAAATATAGCAACATAGTTGGTTTACAGTTTACGCCTGATAAGTTTTTACAAGTTTGTGTAGGTGTATTTCTGCTGTTTCTTGTTTCCATTGACTTTTTCTCATGGCTCCCTTCTTCTCTGATTGGCCATTTATCTTTGTGCAGAGGCCGTTGCACCAGAAAAATGAGAGATGGGGCTTCCCAGCGGCTTGGGTTAGAGGGGCTTCCTCCACAGAGGATTTGCCTTTGCTTCTGCCAGGTGCCTGGGGGCCTACTGGTCAGGGCCACTCAAAACCTCATACCTGGCTTGTGATTCCAGAACAGAACCTGGCCAGCAAATCTGCTCAAGACAGCTAGGGTGGGGCTGTAGTCATGACACATCCAGGACAGTTTTTTCTTCCTGCTTTTTCTTTCCAGCTGTTTCCAGTCAGCATCCAGCTTCCTTAAAATGCATAGTTTCCCACAATAAAGAGTCACCAACTCTGGAGGGGGTTGTGGAGATAAGCGATCTGACCAGGTGGTCTCCAAGGTCCCTTTCACAGAATTTCCCTGTTCTAACTCATTGTCACCTGATAGCTCTCCTTAAACAGTCAAAGGGCACAGAGGCCCAAATAAAAGTGAAAGTTGAATATTTTGTTTTTCTTAGGCCAAGCTTAGCTATCTGCCCAAGCTCCCAGTGGCCCTAAAAAGTTTCACTTTCTCCCTGCCTACCCTTCCTGTGGAAGCTAAGAAAGAATTGCAGGTCACAGAACTCAGAGAGATGACAATTACAACGTGGGGGTGGGGAATTTTTTTTTTTTTTTTAAGATTTTATTTATTTCCAGAGGGGAAGGGAGAGAGGAAGAGAGACATCAGTGTATGGCTGCCTTTCACCTGCCTCCAGCTACAGAACTGGCTGGAGACCTGGCTTGCAACCCGGTTATGTGTCCTGGCTGGGGAATCGAACCAGCGATCTCCGGGTTCACAGGCCGGCACCTTCTCCACTGTGCTACCAGCCAGGGCCGAGATTTGCTCTTTATTGAGTATCTATTTTGCACGGGGCACTCGACCATGGGGAACAGAAAATACTCTTGTTCTAAAGTCATTACAAAACAGATGGAGAGGAGAGGTAAATTTAGTATGAAACTTGTCATTGTCATGGGAGATGTACCCAGAAAGGGGGTCATTAGCCACTTTAGGGAGGGCCCGATGATAGAGGCCCTGCTTCCGGAAATCACAGTGAAATCTAGAGCCTGTGACTGCGGATAACCTTGGCCATGGAGCGCTTTCTATCTCTCTTTTACTGGTTAAGGATTTTTGGTAATTTGTCCTGATTTTGCGAGATACGCAAAATGTTGGGGGGATGTAGAAGACTGGCTCCCCCTCCAGCCACCTTAAACCAAGCTTTCCCACACTGATCCTGGCTCAGCCAGTGGGGTGGGGACCGCCTACAAATTATCTGCAAAGCCTTTGAGCTCTTTAGAAGCAGATACGGAGTAAACCGTAAAGGTTATTTGCAATATCAATACCAAAAGAGTAACACACTTATCGGTTGTTCTGTTCGTCTCAGCAACTGCTATTTATTATTCACAGAACCCAGAGCCTCAACAGAAAGTTAGTGTATTTATGTCTGTACTGCTTCCTCTCCAGTCCTATATATTTCCCCAAGGGAAAAAAAAAATCACATTGAGCCAAATATGTAACTTACATAATGAGCGCAGGAAACTAAAAAATGTAGAAGGAAGCCTTCTCAGAATCAGCTGGGCGTGGGGGACTGTGGCAGGAAGATTTAGCTGTTGAGTCCATCCCCTGCCTCTGTCGCCTCTCAGTGGAGCCTCTGCAGAGCAGTGTGTGCCTGTCTCCATTCTCCTCCGAGTGCTATCTGCTGTGAAAAGTCCCAGGAGAACTACCCGCCCTGCAGAACTTGGTGCTAAGTCTAAGGAAAAGTCACAGGGATCCGTGGCACAAATTCTGAGACAGCTCTGAATCCTGAACCTTGCCCAAATCCAGAGAAAATAGTAGTGGTTATGTAGGCTCTGGATTTAGTCAAGGTTCAAGACTTTGGGGTATGGAAAGCTTCTAGAAGTTTACCGGGGACTTCTTACGGGGACCTGGAGAGAGTCGAGCTAAGTTGGGTTCCTATGCTCTGAAGTCAGTTTAAAACTTAAAGAGATTCCACAGAGATTATATATAAACTGCCCTCTCACCAGGATTCCCTAAAGCATCTCCTGTCCAGGCCTGGGACTCTGACCTAAATTTGTACTATAAACCCAGGACTGGCTGATGGGGCAAATATTGGCAGGTTCAGGACCCTTCTTGGGCACATGAAGCTGATTGAGAGCCTTTCAATTTATATGCACTTGTCTAGAACATTCCCTAAGTAGTCACTAGGGAGTGTTTGGATCTTTGCTTAGAATATACTTACCCAAGATCGTTAACTATTTAATACTTAACTAGGGATAATGTCAAAATGCATTTAGTTCATTTTTATAACTTACATTTGTCTGTATGCCCTCTGTTACTATGAGTTATTTCCTTTTATTTATTTTTGGAAAGTGGGCCCCTTTTAACCTCTAGGGGAAAGTGGACTCTTTTTGACATTTTGCAGTAAAATCTATGAGGACTGAACACATGCAGTCCATTCACCCAATGATGCATAATGAAAATACACTGCATTCATATGTCAGAATTTCTTCCAAAGATCACCCCCAGCCATCACCTATTTGATTTCATAGGTATAAAGGGACAATACATAGGTACATACATGAAATCAGGTTAATATGCATATAAAAAGATGTAGTTATTACATATAGATGCATATACATTGAAGTTGTAATATTAATATTGTATATGTGAATATAGATAAATATTGGTGGATTAATATGATGGTGTACTTGTGTGTATTTTATGTAACTGTAAAGCTTAAGAAAATACAGTATAGGAACATTAATGTCAATTGTATCCAAGACCAAAAAAAAATGTTTGTGACAGAATATGGAACTCTTTTAATACTGAATTTAAAACTATCACCTGGCTGGTGTGGTCCAGTGTGTTGAACACCAGCCTACGAACCCAAGGGTCACTGGTTCAATTTCTAGTCAGGGCCCATAAGCAGGTTGCAAGCCAGGTCTCCAGCCAGGTCCCCAACTGGAGGCAGGTGAAAGGCAACCATACATTGATGTTTCTCTCCCTTTCCTCCTCCCTCCATTAACCTCTTTCTAAAAATAATGAGTAAAATATTTTTTAAAAACCCCAAACTACCTACTTCCGCAATTGTTCATTTAAACAGTATTTGAAGAACTGAACCACTATGTGCATGAGCTCTCTGGGACAAAAGCTGACTTCTCTCAGATCTACTTCTCCCCCTAGAATTTGGGATTATTTTTAACCACCTCAGAATATAAGTCTGTAGCCTGATTGAGAAGAGAAGCTGTTTTGCACTTCCCAGAGGCTTGTGGGCGCTACTCTGCAGATAAAAGGGTGGAGGGGATAGAGACAATCCTGCCCTGCCTGGGAGCCAGGCACCTGCACCGCCTGCGTCTTTGCTGGGACTCTGCAAACGGAGCAGAAGAGCAGAGGGGGAAGGGCTGGAGCCAGATGGCGGCCCCTGCTTTTCACTTCTCCATAGGAGTTGGGAAGTGCTTAGTAGAAGGTTCTGATCACTGCATTGCAGTATGGACCTAGAATATTTGGCACCAAGTCTGGTGTTCTCTACAAGACAAAATTATTTCCACTACCGACTGATCAGTGATCAGTAGAAGGGGAAAGCAGAGTGAGAAAAATGAGGCGAATGTAATATAACAACAATAAAAAATAAATTAGAAAACAATATATTTTCATTTTAAAAATATTATTGAAGCTCATAAATTATTTCAGGTGTGAACTAAAATTTGCATTCACCAGACAAAAATATTCCACTTCCATGTTGGCACTGTTTCACTCTCTGTCATTTAAAACACAAAGAAAAATTTCAAGTGGTCATATAAAATGACAACATTGAATGAACGCAAGTTGTGTTTCTTCATCTTGAGCATCACTGTGCTATTGTGGTTTATTTTGAATCTGCTCTTAAAACCCAAAAACGTGTCATACCATAGGGTTGGAGATAAGAAATGGGCTCAAAGTGAACTGAGCGTGTCCACAGTGTTATCAACTAGTTCCCCAAATGTCAGCATATATGTGAGTTCATGTAAATCAGGATAACTAGGGATTATCTTAATTAACTTCCATATAGAATACAATGATTGCGGAAGGATGAGTAATTCAAGTGTGTGCATTTGACTCATATACATTAGTAAATCTCACCTATAACTACAGCAACTGTTGAGAATCTAGACTTCTAGAAGATTTCTCGGGGAAGTGCATGTTGATATAAAAAGCAGATTGACTTATAATTGGTTTTATTATTACCTTTTTTTGTCCTACCAGTGATGCAGTCTTCACTGCCTGCACTTGGCTGTCACTTCCTCCTCTTTTCCATAAGGAAAGGAAAGGGAATCTGAACTAAGAAGATTTGGACTTAACATTGGTCCATGACCTTGAGAAATTGACCAAACTTGCTGTAGCTCACTTTGCTTATCTATAACATGAAAATAACAGCACTTCTTTACTGACCTCAACTTTTTGCTATAAAAAGTCCATAGCTCTGCTTGGTGTAGCTCAGTGGATTGAGTACTGGCCTGCAAACCAAGGGGTCATTGGTTCAATTCCCAGTCAGGGCACATGCCTGGACTGTGGGCCATGTCCCCAGTTAGGGGTGTGAGAGAGGCAACCACACACTGATGTTTCTCTCCCTTTCTTCTTCCCTTTGCCTCTCTCTAGAAATAAATAAATAAAATATTTAATAAGAAAAAGAGAATTCATGAATGTAGGGCCTGTAATATCCACACATATACTAATTTGCAAGACTAGTTCCTGAACTTGTAGCTTGCCTGGCAGGAAAGCTATGCCACAGGCATAGTGCCCCCTTCTCTCTCTTCCTCTCGCTGCCGCTGGCTCTGCTCCCTCATCTGCTTTGTAAACACAGAGCAGGCATTTTTCCAGGTTCTAGCTATGTCTCGGCTTCTCTCCTCTGCATTTCTTTTTTGCCTTCTCTCTCCTGAGCTTATCACCTTTCTACCTTCACTAATTAGCTCAATAGTGGCCAAAAATCCACCCTAGCATTTCCCACAGCCTAGTGCCTTCCATCTGCTCAGAAGTGACTCATTCTAAATCGAACTAATTCTAACCCTTCCCCTCTCCAATAGCATCCTCCTCTGGATTTCCCACTTTGGCAACCTCTGCTACATTCTTCAGTAACCCAGACTTGAAGTTCTTGTTTTATCCTCCCTCGTATTCAACAGAAATGAGCTGCAGAGGGCAAGAGGTTGGGCATGGTGACATTCGAGTCAGCTGACTTTTGGATCCTGGCTCTAGCTTGCTCTGGCTGCTGACCTTGAGCAAGTGTCTTCACCATCTGTGAATGCCAGATTCCTTAGGTGGGTTTTGACCCATGTTCTTCCATCCCCCACCTGAAATACAAACTCATAGAACCAATAATTTACTATTTGCATAACATCCTTTCCCTTTCAAGGGTGTTGAATTCTTTTTTTTTTTTTTTTTAATTCTTTTAATTACAATTTTTATTTGTGGGTAAAATACTCTAACAAAGTTTCTACCATCTTAACCATTTTCAAGTGTACAGTTCTATGTTAATAAGTACTATACATTCACGTTATTATGCAACCATCACCACCATCCATCTCCAAAACTTTTTCATCTTGCAAAACTAAAACTGTCCCCATAAAATAGAAACTCCCCATTACCCTCTGTCCTCAATCCCTGGCAACCATTATTCTACTTTTTGTCTCTGTGAATTTGACAACTCTAAGTACCTCATATAGGTGGAATCTTATATTTGTTCTTCCATGACTGGCTTATTTCATTTAGAATAATGTCCTCAAGGTTTATCCACATTGTAGCATGTATCAGAATTTTCTTCCCTCTCAAGGTGAAATAATATTCCATCATATGTATAAACATTTTGTTTATCCATTCATTCATTAATGGACACTTGGGTTGCTTCCACCCGTGGCTATAATGAATAATGCTGCTATGAACATGGGTGCATAAGAATCTCTTTGAAACCCAGCTTTCAATTCTTCAGGGATATATCTAGAAATAGGATAGCTGGATCATGCAGTCATTTTACATTTCAGTTTTTGAAGAATTATCATTCTGTTTTCTACAGGCGCTGTACCATCTTACATTCCCACCAACAGTGCCTATAGGTTCCGAATTTCCACAGTGTTGCTAACACTTTTTATTTTCTGTTTTATTTTTTTGTTATGAGGTTTTGTTTTATTTTAAATAAGGACTTATTGGGGTTTTAGTCAGTGTTTCTTTAAGCTTATTCTAAAGATCACCTTCTTAGAGTCATCTGTATTTGTAGACTCCTAACCCCACCTCAGACCATGGGGGCTTCTGAGTGTGAGATTTTAAGGAAGCTCCTACGCAAACTGCCACCTACACTCATAGAACTAACTGCCTGGCCTCCACAGCAGAGATTTCAGGCCTGCTGACAGGCCTCAGGAGGAGGGATGAGGGGAGAGGAACTTCTCTGCTTCTTATAAACCACAGCGTGGAGAATTGAAGCCATACCAATTGTGATAACTTCATTCTGTGTATTCAAATGACAATATGAATTTAAAAACTACAATTGTTCATAATCCCCCCCCTCCCCCCACAAGTTTTCAGTCTTTCAATCACAAGCTAATAAAAATCAATTCAAGGTCTGGAAACACGATATTTTTAGCTAAGGAAATGCTCTTGATCAAGACCCAGATATTCACCGGTGATCCTAGAGAATAAAATACCCTATTATCAGCTTCCTACAGATCCCCTCAGAGCCTTTCTCAGGCACTAGGGAAGCAATCTTCACAGGGCCACTTCCCTGCCTATAACGCCTGCTGCGGTATGAGTCATGTCTTTTGTTTTGTGCCTGGAATTTGGGGATGTTTATGAAAAGTTGCTGTAAATACTAGTCATAATTCCTCTTTTCACAAGGTTCTTTATTTCAGACAAAAAAAAAAATGAGTATCCATCACGTACAAACGTCATATCACTTCCAGCTCCATTGTCACCTGGAAATATTCCTCCTCCCATTTTAGTGGATATTTAAAGGCTTTTGAGAACAGTGTGTTGCAGAAGCCATCCAGATAACGGCTTCTGGGTTGCCACCAATAATGGTAAATTACACATTTGCGTCAGCTGTACCAACTTCTTCTTACTGGCAGAAAGTGGAGTCTTGTGGTAAGAAGTAAACGCTCATAAAATGCCAAATATCTTTTCCAACGCAAACAGGTGTCTTTAGTGTGAGCACAGCATCTATCTACTTGCCAAAGCAGGTGGAGATGTAATGAATGCTTACACCCTGATGGTATTTTCCTTAGCACAGTAAAACTTTGTTTTCAAATTAAGCTGCTCAGATATTGAGCCTTGATATGTTGTAAAGTGTGGTAGTTGATAACTTTAAAAAATATAAACAAGCCCTGGCTGGTAGCACGGTGGATAAGGCGCCGGCCTGTGAACCCAAAGGTCGCAGGTTTGATTCCCCAGCCAGGGCACATAGCAAGGTTGCAAACCAGGTCTCCAGTCAGGTCTGTGGCTGGAGGCAGGTGAAAGGCAACCATTCATTGACGTCTCTCTCCCTCTCTACCTCTCTTCCTTCCCCTCTTTCTAAAAATAATGAAATAAAATCTTTAAAAAAAATAAAAATAAAGACATAAACAATAGGACACTTGAGCTTTCTCCCCAGTGCATCTCTTGGAATTCTACTGAAGCCCTTAGACACAGATATTAGACAAGGATACATGAATGAATAGAAAGCAGGACACAGTCCAGACTGCCCAGCTAGTCTCAAGCAAAACAAACGAAGAAAAACAACAAAGTCAACATTCCATCGAATCCCTGTAACTACAAATGCATGATATATAAGCGCACTTATCCGTCCGGCTGTGCTTGGCCAGTGTTGATGGGGAGTGAAAAAGTTAGAATGCTCAGATGTACGTGGGAGAAATAAGTTTACTGTTTATAGAAGCAACTATTTAACCTGGTTTTTAAATTTCTTAATTGAATTTGTTGTGGTGACATCGGTTAATACAGTTTATAGATTTCAAAACGGATTTTTAAAAGAAATAATAAATTATACTTTTATTTTTGTCAGGGGCATACTGAAATGGCGTTGTCCGTAGTAAGTGCAGTTCTGTTTCTGCAGCCACTGGCTTCGTGTTAAAGGGTTGGAAGCATGTCGGGAAAGTTGGCCTCTCCTTCCTTCTGTTCATTAGCGAACAGTAGGGAAGGCTTTTTTTTTTTTTTTTTTTACCAGTGGTGGGGTTATAGAGTGCAAATGAGATTAGTATAAATGGCGGATGACTTAATAGCTTCACCAAAGGCAAGAGGCATCCAGGCATTAGAGATACCTTCCTTTTGGGAGAAGACCTGGGGGGGAGGGGTTGCCACGAGCACTTTCTTTCCATGATGAGCTTTTATTTTTCTTCCTGTAGTTTTAATTTACACTGAGTTTAGTTAAGTTTGATCAGAAATGAAAGGTCATTTTGTATCAGTGATCTGGCAGAGAGAACAAGAGGGATTTTTGGAAATTCAGTGAGTTAAAGATCAAGGACAAAGTAAAGTCTTGAGTGGAGAGGTTGCAGCCAAATCACAAAGTCGGCCGTGGCTGCTTCTACCTTTTGCATGAGTGCTGTCATTAAGAATCGGGTTTTATTAGGAGTTACAGGGTTGTAGGCAAAATAGTTTCAAATTTTTCCTCTTCCTAAAATCTACCTGCACTCCTCTATCTGAGGCCTCAGGTACACGTCAATCCCTGGCACCTGTCAATCCCAGGATTCATTTGCATGTTCTTAAAATGAAAACTGAACAGTTGTTTTTTGCTATCTTTGTATCTACTGTACATTCACTGGCCACCACCAGCTCCACCCTACCAGTTCCCTGTGTACATGACCACTTACCAACACATGACCTATCATCACTCTTGAACAATAATTCATGCAGGTCTTTAACTTGAGATCCACAGTTAAAGGGGTACTTTTTATTTACCACAACTTCCTAATTCTGACATCGAATTTCCCTTATTCAATATCGTAGTCATTAGAGATGTACCTAAATAAACAGTCCCATTGTCCTCCTTTCTGGGCTCATGCTAACTTAGTATTTTGTCATCTCTTTTAGAGTTAGGTGTGTCACGTGACTTGTGTTGGTCAATGAAATGTGAGTGGAAGTCATATGTTACATCCAGGAGGTACCACTAAGGGCTGTGCACAGTCTATTCCCATTCTTTCAGTATCAGGAAAACATTTCTTTAGAAATATTCCCAGCATCCTGAACCCCTGGGTGTTTAGAATGAGATGAGCAACCTCATCACCACATCCTGCAATCCACAGTACATATGGAATATGAGCCTTTATTGTGTTAAGTTCCTCAGATGTGTGTATGTGTGTGTGTGTGTGTTTATGTTGAGGAGGTGTTTGTTATAGCAGCCTAACCTATTCTGTCCTGGCTGATGTACTGACATTCAGCAGGTGGTATCATTCATCATTTGTAAGTACAGAGTTGCTAGGAGACAACCTTCACTTTGGATTATATGATGGGAGGTAGGAAGTAAGGGTGTTTAGGAAAATAGTTATCATAGCCACCAAGATAAGTCACTTCCTCATCTTCCCCAACAGCAGCCTTAATAGTTCAATAAAGAGCTGAAATTAGTGCTATGTGGCTCAGTAGGTTGGGTGTTGTCTTGAAAACAATAGGTCACCGGTTTAATTTCTGATCAGGGCACATGTCTAGGTTGTGGGCCATGTCTCAGGTTGGGGACATGCAAGAAGCAACCGATTGATGTTTCTTCCCCTCTCTCTCTCTGCCTCCCTTTCCCTTTCTCTGAAAATAAATAAAGTCTTTAAAAAGCTGAAATTATTTTTTTGTACATTATAAGGACTCCATATATAACTACTCATTAAAAAATGAAAGTTTAGCCCTGGCTGGTGGCACAGTGGATAAAGCGTTGACCTGCGAACCCAAAGGTTGATAGTTCTATTCTCAGCAAGGCCACATAACCAGGTTGCAAGCCAGGTCTCCAGCCAGGTCCATAGCTGGAGGCAGGTGAAAGGAAACCGTACATTGATATGTCTCTTCTTCTCTTCCTCTCTGCCTCTCTCCCTTCTCCTCTCTCTGAAAATAATAAATAAGATCTTTTTTAAAAAATGAAAGTTTAAATGTTTACAATGCATTTCTGTTCATTCTTCTAACACCTCGCTGAAGGATGCATCAACACTGGATATGGATGTTTCCAGTCTTCTGTGAAAGCCCGTGAAGTAAACCAGAGTAAACCTAGTAAACCAGAGCTAGATAACACTCTGCTCTAGAGTTATATTTGTCTAACAGTTTGAAATATAGAACCTCTGGTGTTGTGCTTTGTTTTTCTTTGATGGGGTAGTTTCTTTACACCAGGGGATGTGGTGTTCATATTGTCTGTCAACAGGGCAACACCCAGGAATTATTATTTTTTCAGCCATCTAATACAGTTTCCCAGAAATTCCCTGAAAAACAGATGTTTTTTAGGGGCTAAATAATTTTGAGGTTTCACTAGCCCTTAACAGCCTTAGAACCCACCTGCCAGATGCTGGCATTTTCTTGCGCACCTGCCCCTATGCCAGAAACTGCGTGGCTCTGACAGCTGAAATGAGAATGGTCTGGGATAATCCTGTACATCCTTTTTGGTTCGAGGTCTATTTTATACTGGAAGTTTAAAAGAATTGCCTTATATCATATATGTAGACCACAGTGACTTGTTTTTCTATCCTGTGCATTTATTTAGGTCTGTTTCTTTGTTTCACAGTTATCACAAGAGCATGACAAGACCTCTTTTGTGAAATCTCCACATACTTCAAAATCAAGCTGACATTATGAGTGCTCCATCACACTTTTGAGAAATCCATGTTTATCTCAGTTCCTGCATGGAAAAGTCCTCTCAAAATATCTGTAGGTATGGAAATAAATTCATTACAAAAACAGCAGTTCCTTTGATTTACAAACATAGACTCAAATTTTGTGGTTCAAGGCAAGTACTAATTTTACTCCTCTCAAAATACTGTCACTTAGTGTTCTCAGAAAGAATGTTGGCATATGGACACTGAGGAACAAACACTCCTGGTGGGACCTGTTGGCTACACTGCTCTCTGCAGCATTTTCCACACTTGGGAAGTGCTGGCTCACTGCCTGTGGCACAGACATGAGGGCAGCATGGTCACATGCTGGCCAAAGATTGGTGTGGCCTGTCTGTCCAGCCACAACTTCACTGAGACCAGGCAGGGCCACTTTGCAAGTCCAAAAATGCCTTGTTTGGTTCAAAGAAGGCTTTGAAGCTTTTGACAAATACAAGACTCACTGAGGGTTTGGTGGGTTCCCCATACTGCATTGCCTCTGTCATGGGCCTGGCAAGCTTCATCAGAGGGAAAGGAGTTGCAGGGAAGCTGGGTTCATTTGGACCAAAACAGAAGAAGTGTGTTGGGAATCCCCAGGGAAAGACGCCGGGGACAGGTTATCTAACTAAGGAGCATACAGGTGAAATACGAAAAAGAGAAGGATGTTTGAATGATCTGGATCCAGGGAAGGCTCCATGTGACATGAATGTGGTAGATAATAAATAATCTTAAAGTGGAAGCATACTGTGTCATAGCTGCAGCCAGCAGTTATTAACTAAATAGTTTAATATGCAGAAATGGAGAAATTCTTTGTGTAAAGGAAGTCACAACTCTTTGCCATGGCATTGGATGTGGAGCCCCCTTTGCCCAGCCCCACGCCCACCACATGGGTCACGATTTGAGCACACATCCACCAGGGGCCACGGTGGCCCACACAAAATCAGACCATTCTGGCCATGCTGCTTCTGGTGGAGTTGTGAACAAAATGGAAAAAAAATGTGAGAGACTTAATGTCAAGGTCTCAGTCGAAGTCTCAAAACTAACAATTGGCTATGCTTGTCCATGGCCACGTCTCCTGTGAGGTATGCTATGCCCACTTAGGCTTCTCCTGGGGTAATGAGGCAGCCTCGCAGCACACGTGCTGGAGCAATGCAGTCAGCCCCCTGCCTCCTGGCCTGCCCGCTGCCTCTGTGGCCAGCTGCTGTCTCCAAATGGCCAGCCTCCCACACCCACACCCTCCTCATGTGCCCTTCCTGTCCCCAGACCCTGTCTTCAAGGTTGTCCCCCACTCCCATTCCTTTGTGCTGATACCACCGAGGGGCCCAGGTCAATTTCTCCAGCTTTTACTAACAAATCCTCTACACTGTGCCAGGGAGAGGTTATTAATTTTTCTCAGAAAACATCAACCTCTAGGTGGGAAAGCACTGGTTTCCTGGAAGAATGCTTCTAGAAGGACACCACCTCCCCCCTGGGAAATGAAACAAAGTTTTTATCTAGGTACTTCCTATTTCCTCAGTTTAGAAGTACCCTCTGCCCCAGTAGAACTTCAAAGGCCTAACCTTCCAAATTTAGGTTGGTAAGGTTTGTTTTTTTTTTTTTTTGAGTCTTTATGAGTTTAATTAGGCATTGAATTATCCTACAAAATGTCCTATGGGTACATAAAAAACCATGATCACTTATTTTTATTCAGCTAATTTCTGCTAATGCTCTTGTGTGTATCCAAGTTTTACATTATTCCTGTGTTTAGGGCTTTGAGGAGCCATGTCTCGTTCAGCGAGCCGGTGAGCTGAAAGGCACACAGTGGATGATACTGTCACTTCTAAGTGTAAAGATTTAGATTTATTTATTATAACCGGCACAAATGTATACCCATTCCACCTTCACTTACAAAGTTATAACAATTCACATTTCTCCACGACAAAGCTTCCACCCTGCATTCTCCTGGAGAGACACAGATGCTCACATGTAAAAATGTCAAGATTAGGAAATCGTTTCTTAGATACAGGTTGCTTTTTTTTTTTTTTTTTTAAAGTAGTGTTTATAAAGCTAATAGTTCTTGGAAGGAGTATGTAAAAGACTTGCCATTATGTAAACCTCCTTATAAATTAGTCTATTAGAGATTGAAAAGATCTTAAGGAAAGGAATCACAGGAAAGGTAAATTACATGAACTTGGGCAAATTACCACCTCTCGGAGCCCCGTTTTCCTTGTGGAAAGGGGGAATGAAAAACTGTTTTCCAAAGGAGTTTGGAGATCAAAATCCAAAGGAGATGATAAATGGAAAAGTGCTTTATGGACTATTATTATGGTTTTGAGTAAAGGAGGCTGCAGAGGAGGACAATGAAGATGGGCAGATGCTGACCGCCTGGAGTGCTGAGCCGTGGTGTGAAGAGAGGTGGAGAAAGAAGCGAGAAGGCCTTGCAGCAGGGGGCTGACTTCTCAGCGTGTAAGGAGTGGCTCTGGGGGTCAGGTCAGATGGGGGTGGTGATGGTGGGGGGTGCCTCCTGGTGAGCACAGCATGCGGCTTTATGTTGGAACACCTGGCGCTGCCAGCTGATAACCTTGAAGTGTTTGGGGGATGTTCTCAAGCTCTTTATCCTCAGTTTCTGGTCTGTAAGTGGAAGGTGATGATACATGTTATTGTCAGCATTAATGGGAACAATAGAAGAATTGATGTTGAAACTGTAAAGGGCTACATTTACACAATTGTAGAACAGCAGCATTTCACCAGCTCACTTGCAGGAGTGAAGCACCTGCACCGAACATGCTGGTCGCTGTCCTGTTCCTCACCCCATGTAGGCCCTAGACAAAACCTGCCTGCGGCACTAAAGAATGCCCTGGATGAAGCAGTAAAATTAAGCTGATTAAGTATTAGCCCTTGAGTATGGTGTCTTTTTCTCTTTTCTGTGCTGAAATAGAAATGCATTCCAAACACATAAGGAGAAGCATTTGTTCAGGTGTTTGAGACGTGAGCTCAACTAGTCACTTAAAAAAATATTTTATTGATTGATTTTAAAGACAGGAGAAGGGAGGGAGAAAAGGAGGGAAAAAAGAGGGAGAGAGACATCAGTGTGAGTGGGAAACACTGATCAGTTGCTTTTCATATAGGTTGCCTTTCGTACGTGCCAGGCCAGAAACCAAACCCACAACCCAGGTACGAGTGTGCATCCCGACTAAGAACTGAACCAGTGACCTTTTGCTTTGCTGGTCAATGTCCAACTAACTGAGCCACACTAGTCAGGGCCATTTTTTTTTTTTTTTTTTTTTTAATGAGATGGCAGTTTTACTTAAAGAATGATTAATAGTTGAATTGTTGTTAGTCAAACCTTGTATTTGAATATCAAAATATTTCATATTTCTGAAAAGGGATGAAGTGAGTCTGCCATTTCAAAGCAAACAATCGTGTTTATTGCTATGAGAAAATGAAAGCTTCCAAGATGAATTTAGAATTTGGTTTGCCACCATGAGCTTGACAGCTGCCCAATATTTGAAATTTGTTTGAAGAGATCAATAATATTAATCAATGTGATTTGTATTTTTTATTCAAGATAAAAATCTTTCAGTTAGAATTTTGAACCTGACCCCCACATGCTGATTAATTCCAAGTCATGACATTTGGAGGGTGCAACTTTTCAACCAGAAAAGTTGAACAAACTCATGAGCACTTATCAGACACAATCTGGTGCAATTCCTCTGAGGGTATTTCTGGTAATTGGTATTTAGTGCATTGGTTTGATGCACTAAAGACAGCTGTTATTTGGAACTAATACCTGTCCAGGAAGCACTGGTCACCACAGGCACAACAGGGAGGCTCTGCCAGGATACGGCAGAGTCTGGATGGAATGAGTCACTAACACTCTTCAGATAGCCTGGGCATCCTGGGAGGTCCCCTTCAGGGAAGCACCAGCTGCTTGAGGCCTCCCAGTAAGTGATGTAAATCATGCAAGTCTAGGAGGAGCTGGGATAGAAGCTGGTCAGAGCAGGGCCAGGGCTGTCAGAGGCAAATTGAGAAGTAAGAGAGCTTCTCCCAGTGCCAGTGTTCACAGGCTCTCATGCAGGCCCTCTAAGGGGCAGGTTCTAGAATCCAAAGAGTTGCAGCCTAGGGCCCAAAGCTGCTTACGGAGCTGGAGGGCCTGACTCTGTGTGTGTGTGTGTGTGTGAGGTGTGCTCCCAGGCACCAGGAATCCAGTGAAGAGACCAGACATTGGCTGAAAGAGCTCAGGAGGGGCACAGCATGTCCACCCTGGCCAAGCAGAGCAGAGGTTCACAGCCACCGGGCAGCAGCCTGAAGCCTGGGAGCAGATCCTGGCAGAGAATGCATGCAGCTAGATGCAGCTTCTAGATGGGCCCTGGGACTGAGAGGATGGGGGTGACTTTCTATTCAAGATCATTCAAATCAATCAAGTTCCCTTGATCACAGAGCTGCATTATCCATGACTCCTGAACGTGTGGAGGCATGGTCTTCAAAGGACAGCTCCCAGATGCAAGTGCCCAGAGCGACAGTTATCCTTGATGAAAATGTAGATTTGGATTGGTGAGGGTGGGGTGGGACGCAGGCAGACACATCTTAAGCAAGAATCCCAAAAGCTTCTTATTGCAAACAGATACCTTAACCCTGCAGGTGGATATCCTGTATGTCAAGACAGGTGGGGAGGGCACATATTTTTGGACCGCCAGCTTTAAAGTGTTCTTCACATTATACTATCCTAGTTGTTGTTTACACTATCAAACCTTGATAGAAAAATGTGTTTGGGTGTTTGGGTGTTTGGAGTGGAAGAGAATTGCATAATATTTCTTATCTACTCTTTTCTTCTCAGACTTAGTGTAATTCTCGAGTTTCCAGTGAGCAGTCCCAGCCTGGAGTCACATGGGTGTCACCAGCCCTCTTCCCGGGCCCAGGCATGGCCTAGTGGGCTCTTCCACTCTATATGGCTGTGTTCTCATCTAGACCGCCAAGTCCTCTTTCAAGTCTTCATGGTTGTGATTAAAATTCATTTCCTTACTGCATAAACTGAGGGTCCTGGCTTCTTGCTGGTTCTCGCTGGAGGGCACCTGCGGTGTCTGGAGGTGTCTGTAGTCTGTGCCCTTCTCTGCAGGCTGTTTGCAACGGGGCTGTTTGCCGTCTGGTTGAAATCTTACTAGCTGCTTGGCCTTAAACAAGTTACCTAACCTCTCTCAACCTCACTTTCCTAATCTGTAAAATGGGAGATTATGGAAGTCTCTCCCTCAGAGGACGGTGATGTTACATCAGAAAAAGCATGCAAGTCACTTAGCAGTCAGTATCTGCTGCACATGGACATTCACATCACCTTAGCCATTAGCCATGAGCTTCCCTGGCGAGGCCCCAGGAGGTGTAAGAGTCAATGGGCACTTCTGTAATCTCAGGCTTCTTCTCCACATCCTCTCTCTATGGTTTTAAAGGCCCCCAAAACACTAATAATTCAAGTTTTATTTTTATCTACCTGGGTGTGGGACATCTGTGAGCACCTTCTTATTATGCCCAGGTCTTTAGTGTTCATCCAGTTTTCTTTGTCAACAAACATTGGCCACAAGAATCCTATCAGCATAATTTTGCCTTTCTTATTGTTGATCCTCATTCTTTCTAAACAAAGATGAGTTTTAGGCCCACATTACATTCACTATGCATTGCACAGCAGGTACAGAAATATAAAGCCACTTTCTTAAGGATCAATTCTCACTGCATGCTGCCCTCCCTGCTGCTGGGTTGGAAAGGGCAGGTGCGACAGGGGCCACCACAGCAGCAGTCCCTCCCCAGGGCTCAGTTCTTCTGTGGCAGAGAAGGGTTGAACCATCTACTCTGTCACAAGGTCCTCTCTACCCCTGGCCCAGCTGCTCGATCTTGAGGCTAATTTGGCCGAAAAGAGGGCTTGCATTTAGTGAGTGAGGCTCAGGTCTTAAATATTCTCTTACAGCCCACTTTCCTTTCCTGAGTTCATGTTTACAAAGGAAAAGACTAACAAAAATATTTTGTTTTCTCAATTTATCATCACAAGGTACTTGGATTTGACAAGTGGATTATTTAGGAAACTGTGTATTACTCATTCATCTAACACAGATTTCTTGATAACCTCCTGTTACAGACAGTTCTTGCTTCTGGAGTTCCAGCAGTGAACAGGGCAGACAAGGTCCCTTCTCTGATGGAAGAGAACGAGGGGCAGGAAACACACAAGGGAACAAATAAACCAGAAAATAGACTGGAGGCCAGGTGTGTCAGGTAGAGATTTTGGGTAACAGCAACAGAAACTGACTTTTTTTTTTTTTTTAAACAAGAGGCGAAAGAAGGATGTTACTGGGAAGATATAGAGATATCACAGACTCGAAGGAAGGCTGAAGATCCAAGACTTGGAAGCTCTAAAACTAGAAAACTTTGAGGATCTGAGGAACTAGAAGTGACTGACTGATGGCAGCCTTGAAGAGCATTCCCATTTGAAACAATCAACTCCTGCTGGTACCTCCTGGGTCAGGATGCTAGAGAGAGAGCAGTTGGTTGGTTGAGCTTGATTCACATGCTTGGTCGCCTCTTGGCCAGGGGAAGGCGGGCTGTCTGGATTGACAGTCCCTCTGAGCTTCTCTCCAACAGACAGTGGTAACTCCCCAAAGCAAAACTGGAATGCTATTGTAGAAGAAGGAAAAATGGACACTGAGCTGACAAAAAGAACAAATATCCCTGGTTTTAAAGCAGTTTACATAGAGGAGGCCTTGAGGTTTTGGCTTGTTGGGTTCATTAGATCCACCTGGGTTTTAAGGCAGCCACACCCCTCAACAGTTACCTATATGTAGTGGTGAGAGTCCTCTTGAGAAGGACACTGACAATTTAAAATTTATGGAAGGCATTCAGGATGGTGAAGGGTCTGGAAAGACTGACCTATGAAAAAATAATTCCAGAAGCTGCTGTGAACAATCTAGAGCCCCTGGAAGTGGTATGAGTTATCTCACTGTTATGCTGTCTTCAAAATGAGCTAAATAGTGAATCTCATTCCCTCATTAAACATAATTTATTATAATCTTAGTCTGTCAAAGGAAAACTTTAGGATAGGTATCTCAAATTTGGATAATTTGCTATTCTAGCATTTTTATTTATCCCTCTGTAAAATAAATTTGAGCCAAATCACCTTTGGGATCTCTTAGTTAAAAAAAATTCTATGTTCCGCAAACCTCATCATCTTTACTTATCTGTTATGAGATAACAATGTTATGTTAAAAAAGATCCCAAATGAAGGCACTTGTGCTAAACCGGACCAAGACTTAATACCTGACCTAATTTTTGTAGGAGTGAAATTTTAAACCAATCAGTCTGGAATTTCCTGGGCAGCACTAGTGAGGGAATCTGCCTGGTAAAACCCCCTGCCCTCCCCTTAAAGACGGTGACCTTGCCTGAAATACACTTTCACCTTCTTGTTCTGCCCTATTTCTGCCAAAAAAAGGAAAAAAGCCTTCTATTTTGTTTTGTTTTAAATTTTTTATTTATTCATTTTAGGAGAATGAAGAGAGAGAAAGTGAAAGAGAGAGAAAAATATCTATTTGTTGCCCCACTTATTGTGCCTATGTCTTCAGTATTCATATAATACATCCATTGGTTGGTTCTTGTATGTGTCCTGACAGGGGCTCGAACCCAAAACCCTGGCAAGATGAGATGATGCTCTAAACAATTGAGCCACGGGGCCCAGGGCAAAGCTTTCCATTCGTACAACTCCTCAGAACACTTTTCTATTTACTAGAGGCAATGCTGCCTGATTCATGAATCCTTCAACTAGACCTTTAAATTTACTTGGTTGAATTTTTGTTGCTTTGACAGTTGTAAATAATACTATTAACATGTACCTTTTTGCCAAAATTTATTCTATAATATTTTTCCCAAGTGTTAAATTAATCTGAATAGTCTTCCTTGAAGTAGAATCAGATAATATTTCTTCCATTGTAAAGATTAGGAAATGAGAAACATAATGGTTCACAGAAAGGGGAAAAATGCATTTTATTTCATCTAGTTATACTGAAGTGTATTATCCTTGTCCCTTTTGTAATAAGTATACCTCAGACACTACTATGTATCGAGTTTGCAAGGATTATTGTCAAACATATAATTTTATGTTTATCCAAATGTTATCTATAGCATAAGGCCTATTCGATTACTTAGTTGTATCAAGTTTTTAAAAACAGTTCTGATAAAATGTGAACATAAGAATTTAATGATGAAATCTAAGATTTTCCTTTCTAGAGGAAGAAGCAATTACAACTTGCAATTTAATTAAGAAAACACAATTAAAGGAACCAAGAGTATCTATTCTCTTGCTGAATATGAAAGTTTGCCACAAAGGAGACCCTCATGTGAAATGCAGTTGTGGCTAATTAGGGACAGTCTATGGGCTGGAACAAGTGCCTAGCTCAGGTCTAGACAATGAACTCCTCAGGGGCCAGAAATCAATGATCATTCAAGAAGCAAATGCTTAGAACCACATAACTTAGCATATGCCTATCCACTGCAATGTTTTACAACACGTGATACACTCCCCTATATTTTTTCTTGACATTCAATATGCAATGGTTTAGAAATATTACATGCTTAGCCTTATTAATAATGTAACTGATATACGGACCCTGACCTGAATCCAAGGCAAAGCTGAGTGGTCTTCACAAACAAGCTGAGGAAATTTCTAAGGTGCTAGACCACTGAGTAGAGGTAGTGGGTAGGGCAATAGGTCTAAACCATGATCCTGGGACAAGATGAAAAGCTCCGCTTGCCAACCATGTGTTCAGAATAGCATGATCATGGCAAAGGGCTCAGGGAGAAAAGTCCTGTTGAGTGCTGAGCTTCTAGATCTGGCTCTGCCACAGGAAGCTGTGTGACTCGAAGTAAGATTTCATTTTTTAAAAAAAAAATATTTACTATTTTTAGAGAGAGGGGAAGGGAGGAAGGCAGAGGAGGAGAGAAATATCAATACATGGTTGCCCCCCACCTGCCTCCAGCCATGGATCTGGCTGGAGACCTGGCTTGCAACCTGGCCACGTGCCCTGGCTGGGAATTGAACCAGCGAACCCCGGGTTTGCAGGCCGGTGCCTTATCCACTGTGCTACCAGCCAGGGCTGAAATAAGATTTCTTACTTTTTCTCCTGTAAAAGTAATAAAGCAGGCCCTGGCTGGTGGCACAGTGGAAAGGCACCAGCCTACGAACCCAAAGGTGGCTGGTTCGATTTCCAGCCAGGGCAACATAACCAGGTTACGAGCCAGGTCTCCAGCCAGGTCTGTAGCTGGAGGCAGGTGAAAGGCAACCCTACATACATTGATGTTTCTCTATCACTCTACCTCCCTCCCTACCCCTCTCTCTCTAAAAAAAAATAATAATAAAATTAATGTTAAAAGAAGTATTAGACAATAAAAAAATATGTAAAAGTGCAGTGCAATGTCAGCATTCTTCTACAGCAAATTGCATGCAGGAACTTCTTTCTCTCCCGTTGGCTGATTGATGGGTGTGCCCTGTAGACCTTGCCCTGGTTGTTCCTTGGGCTTCATTTTTGTCTCACCAGAGGGCACCACACCATCAGACAATGGGCTGTCAAGACATTTACGCCTATTTCAACATTCCAGTGTGTACACCTGCTAGGCACTGGTCTAGGAGCTGGAGATACTGTCATGGACCAGAATCCACCCCTCAAATCCTGCTCCCATGGACATTCTAGCCTGTACATACTGACCACTGCAGGCAAATCAATGTACAATACATACATACATCAGCTGTTAATGATAAGCACTTTGGGGAAAACACAGCTGGTTGAAGGGTCAGGTCCCATTGGAGATGGCTGCCATGCTAGCGGGGTAAGCCTTCCCTGATAAGGTGACATGGAGCAGAGTCTGAATGAAGGGCGGGTGGGCATCCCCTTGGTCCCGGGGTAAATGCAGAGAGCCGGCAGTTAGGGCAACGATCCAGAGGTAGTGTAAGCTTCTGGTGTTCAATGAACATCAAGACTGATGCTGGAGTAAGGAGGGAAAGAGGAGACTGGGCAGCATTGGTGTTTTCTGTTCTGACAGTAGAAGGACCGTGGGGAGTAGTTTCCTCCTTGCTTCCAGAGCCTGGAAAGCATGCAGGTGACAGCACAGTCTGGACGTAGAGGTACGTAGGTTGTTAGTGTTGGCCGGACTCAGGGAGAAAGCGGTGCTCCAGAGAGGTGTGTGACCGGTGCAGTACCACAGGTCCCTGTGCTTGGGAGCAGGGCCCCATTTGCTTTAAGGCTGTATGTCTATGGCAGCCATCTTGAAATTCAGAAATTTTATTTTTGCATTTGTGGTCTGTAAGTGAAATCTGGTGGGCCCGTGGAGCCTGCACCAGGGGCTTGGAGCTTGGGTTCAGGCCCAGCCCTGGTTCTCACTGCCCTTGCACCAAGTTCTGGGTCACCAGCTCCTGCCCCTGTCTGGGACTGCTGCTGCCCTCCTCCGGGGTGGCCTGAGCACGGGGGCAGGAGGGCCAGTGGAGGCTTGGCTGTGGCTTCTGCACACCCAGTCACAGGATGGGTCCCTGAGGGTCTGCACCCACCCTGCCAGGATCCCAGGGCCTAAGGGAGTTGCCATTAAAAAGCAAAAACAAAACAAAACAAAACAAAACCCCAATATAGGTCAAGGGAGACTGCAAAAGAAAGGAAAGCTTTTTTCTTGCTCTTTGAACAAGGGACCTTTATTTTCATTTTGCCATGGTCCCTGGTGCTCCCTATTGCCAGGGATGGAGTGTCAGCCCCTAGGCTGCAGCTTCTGTGGAGCCTTATTTTAAACCTTGTCACTCTTGGTTCTTCCTTGTGGGTGCTGCTGCCCTCTGCTGGGAAGTCCAGGCTTTAACTCTACATTAAGGTTTATGCACAGAAGGCTCCCAAACACAGAATATCAAACTCCAGTGTCAGTCAATGATTTTGCCCTTGATGTTCTCCCTCTGTGCTTGTGAAGGCTGTTGTAGGTTTGAACGGCAAACTCCATGGTGAATTGCACTGCACACAGGTGGGTTTTGTTTCAATACAAAATCTTAGTATCCAGCCCTCAGGTCTACATTTTGAACAGCCAGTGATACTGGTTGATTTGCCATCATATCATACTGCTTAATTGTGTATGAAATACACTTTATTATTAAACAATTATTTGTGTTCATGGTAACCTTGGCCAGGATTTAAAGAATGGAATAACTCCAATTTTCAAGTTCTATAATCTGGTGACTTTTCCTTTCATTAAACACAGGGAGCATGGCCCAGGGAACATTTCTTTAATGACTATAAGACATTGAGCATTTACTATTTAACCATTTCACCACCACCTCTGAGAGAGCTTCTTTTTGGCAAGGGTGGTACCAAAACCATAGGAAAAGATGCTATTAAAATTGGTGGACTCCTGTTGTCTTTACCTGTTCTGTGCATGTAAGCTGAGCTTCCTCTGTGTATGGGCAGGGGTGTGATGGACATGATGGCAGTTCCTGTCTAGACTCTGCTGTGTGCCTAACACAGAGGCAGGTACTTCATCTTACTTGTCTCATCTAAATTTCACAGCAACTTTGCAAGAGAGATATTATATTTCCCACATAACTGAGCAGCAATGAAGTTAAGTAACTTTCCCAAGGTTGGTTTAGTTAACTGGCAGTTTGAAATCCATGCCAGGTCTGCCTGAACTCCAAAGCTCTATGTCATCGCTCTATACTATGTGGCTGGCTGCCTAAGGACTGAATGTAATTCTGATTGGTTCTGTAGAGAACTGAAGTTGTGAGGATTTAATAGATTTTGTCATTCAGTGATACACTACAGTTTACAGGTGGCACAATTGCCACCCTGAGGACTGAAGTAACCTGCCCTAAGCTGAGTATGAAGGGGAAGAACTGGACTTAGACCCCAAGTCTCCTTACCCCTAGTTCAGGGCTCTTTCCAGTAGATCACATTCATACAGAAAGTCCATTTTAGACACTGGGGGTATTTTTTATTCCTTCTTTCCTATCTGTTATATGGTGTTTGGGCCCTCCAATAACTAGAGTGAGTGATATAAAAAAACCACCTGGTCTAATAGTTTAATTGAATTACACACTGAGAAAGGAAAGAGAAAGGAAGCTAACCACATAGGCTGTTCATTGTCACTTTAATATCACTCCATGTGAGCTTCCAATCAATTGTTCAATCAGCCAACATTCTTTGAGTGTCTTCTAAGAGCCAGCTACCAAGATGGGCTAGACAACCAGAAATAAGTAACTGCCAATAGGGGACTCACAGGCAAACAAAAGGAACAAAAGAACATGACAATGCAAGTCCTATAAACACACTGTTATGGGTTTACAGAAAGACGAGAAACAAATTCCATGTGAGAAAATCCAGGATGCCCCATTGAGGGACAGATGCTCACACCCACTAGGCCTTCAATACAATGAAACATGTATTCTTAAATTCCAACCTGTACACACAAGAGGATCACAAGATACTCCAGAATCCAGAAAAGGTAAAATTCTTCAGAAGCAATTAAATCATTTGGATAATAAAGAACAGAGGTGTGAATTACTAGAAGATTGCAATGAACTTAAATTCTCTAGAGGAAGTTAGCAGCAAATGAAAGCCTTATTTTAGCTTGGTTAAACATAAAGTAATTGAATAGTTAAATTAGTATGCTAATTTAATTAAAAATTTAAAGCAAAAACAAACATATTAGCTAAAAGAGGGACAATTATATATGATCCTAAAGAGATTTCAATTTAAACATTTATTCACTTAGAAATAAGATTAACTTTAGGTTCTTAGATATGTTACACTGAACTCGGGGAAATAATTAAGATCTGGGAATGATTAACATTAATCTGCTATCCCAGACAGATTATATAATTACTATTTTTAAAGTTTCAGAAAAGCAGAAAATGAAATTGTTTAATGAAATCTCAGAATTGAGAAAGACTAAGTTCAAAAGTAGTACAGGATTAAGAGAGGAAAAATATTACAAATTTAACTAAAAATAAGAGTTTCCTTATGTAAAATTAAAAAACACTATCAAGTGGATAGGTGCCAGCCTGAGAACCCAAAGGTAGTTCAATGGTTCAATTCCCAGCCAGGGCACATAATGAGATTGCAAGCCTTACTAAATAACATCATCAAAGTACAAGTTAAACTCTAGTACAGGGAGAAATAATTATAGCAAATAAGCTAATAATTATACAAAATTAATTGTATTTATGTATAAAATTATATAATAATCATAAAAATTGATTTAAAATTATCTAATACCTTGATAGATAAATACATGTGTTAGCCAGAAATCACTACAGTAATATTGTATAACAAATTCCCTAAAACTCAGTGGATTTTAACAACAGCATTTATTTTTCACATTGCCTCTGGTCAACTCTGATGTAAATAGAAGTGGTCTAGGTGATTGCTTCAGGTTGCCAGTTCACTGGGCTTGGCTCCAGCATGTGGTTTGGGTACAGGTCTATTCCTGCTGTCCCTTGGTGCTCTAAGATCAATGATCACCCAGGCCTGGTTCTCAGGGTGATGGCTAAAGTACAAGAGATAAGCTAATCTGAGCAAACATAGTTGAAGCTTTTTACTTACATCATGTCTGTTAACATTCTGTTGGCCAAAGCATGTCATACAGCCAAGCCAACATCACTGGGGGAGAGAACAGTATTCCACCCATAGTGGGAGGGAAAGTGGAATTTAGTCTAAGTGATCACAATGGGAACCCACCAAACTGGAAAGCCACAATTAATAGACACATTGAAGGATGATCAACCTCTTTAGTAATGTAAGAAATGGAAATTAAAAATGAATTGAGATAGCACTTATTACTATTACCAGAGAAAGTATTAAAAAAATCAAATTATTCAACAATAAAAATTCTTCCCAACAAGAACAACAAGCACTTCAGATGGTTTTACATATGAATTCAACTAAATTTTCTAGAAACAAAGAATTTCATCTTATGTAAATTCTTCCAGAAGACTGAAAGAGTAGGAATTTTATAAAAATGATTTTTAAAAATATTCAATTTTTTAAAAAAGATTTTATCTCATTATTTTAGAAAGAGGGGGAGGGAGAGAAGCAGAGAGGGAGAGAGACATCAATGTACGGTTGCGTTTCACCTGCCTCCAGCCACAGACCTGGCTGGAGACCTGGCTTGCAACCTGGTTATGTGCCCTGGCTGGGGAATCAAACCTGCGACCTTTGAGTTCGCAGGCTGGTGCCTTATCCACTGTGCTACCAGCCAGGGCGAGAGTGGGGGATTTTTAAAATGCATTTTATGGTATCAAAATAAGAAAAGAGCACTAGAGTAAAGTAAAATTACCATTCAATCTCACTCTTAAACATATCTGTAAAAATTCTAAATTATTACTAAATAGAATCTAACAGTGTATAAAAAAGATAGCCTCGCAGAAAAGGCTACCCCAAACAGCATGGCTTCAATAAAAGAGACATGATTAGCTTGCCTGTCTAGGCTGGAGGCACAGTTCTGCTTTAACAAACCATGTAGAGATCTAGGTTCCTTCTTAGTCCCAAGGTCATTCCCTGGACCACTGCACTCACTGGAACGATCAAAGCTGGGCAATTCCCATGTCAATGTTGTGATCAATGCAACATGAGGAAAAGTCCATGGAAAGTACGTTTAAGTAGGAGCTACCTAGAAGCTGCCTGGGGCTATGTGCCCAGGAAGAGAAGATGGAATTTTTAGAGATAATCAGCAACCTGCCACACTAGGAATCACTCTAGCAAAAGATGTGCAAGATCTATGTACAGAATATCATAAGGTTATTGGAGGATATTAAAAAACACCCAAGAAAATGGAATGATATTCATTCCTGAGATGACTACTCAGTATCATAAAGTTGTTTTTTCTCTCCAAATTCCAAATAAAAAAGAAATAGGATTTTTATTGAAATGGACAGGTTTCTAAAATATATATGGAAGAGAAAAGGTAAAAAATCGCTTAAAAAACATAAGGTAGATGGACTTGTTCTGGCTGATATTAATGACTTACTATAAATGTGTAGCTTTTATGCATTGGATATTGGTATAAGGACAAATTGACTAGCAGAACAAAAGTGTTCAGAAAGAAGCCCACATTCTTATGAAATTTTGATATATAAGAGAAGTGGCATTGCAGATAATTGGGGTGGGGAGAAACTACTTAATATATGGTTCCAGAACATCTGAGTGTGCACATAGATAAAATTGAAATAGGATTCCCATCTCCTACAAACACAAAAATCAATTCCAATTGATTAAGTATGTAAAATGTGAAAGGCAGAACTTTAATACTTTTAGAACACTTTCTAACCTTGTAATTTCTTTAAAAATATTTTATTTATTTTTAGAGATAGGGGAAAGAGAAAGGGAAGGAGAGGATCATCTATGTGAAAGTGAAACATTGATCAGTTGCCTCTTGAATATGCCCCAACCAGGGACCAAATCTGAAACCCTGGCATGTGCCCTGACTGGGAATCGAACCAGTGACCTTTTGCTTTATGGGATAATGCTCAACCAACTGAGCCACACCAGTCAGGGCTAATCTTGAAATTTCTTAAACATGATACAGAAACTCATGAAAGAAAGAGTTGATCAATTTGACTACTTTAAAGTTAAAACAACTTTAAAATTACCATAAAGCAAATAAAAATCAAGTCATTCACTGGGAGAACATATTTATAATATATATATATATATATATATATATATATATATATATATATATATATTACACACACACACACACATATATATACATATAAAATCAACACAGGCTTAGCACTCAAAATATGGAATGAACTCCTACAAATCTATAAGAGAGATGACTAAATACAATTGAAAAATGAGCAATCAATGTGAACAGGTATTTCGCAGAAGGTAGATGAGATGTTTTTTTTCACTAGTAATCAGGGAAATACTAAGTAGGACCACAGTTATATATTATTTTATACCCACTAGCTTTCCAACAATGAGAAGTCTGAACATATCAAGTGTTGGAGAGAATGAGGACAATTCTAATGCTGGCGGAAATGTACATTGGTATAGCCAATATTTCCTTTGGTACATTGGAAAAATATTTGTCATTTATCTTGAATGCCTTTTGATTTTTATGAGATGTTCACATAGATTCATAATAACAAAAGCTGAAAGCAACCCAAAAGGAAAATGACAGAATATTATATAGCAGTAAAAATGGGTGAATTTCAATTATGTGCCATAACATAGGTGAATCTTAGAAATGTAATGTTGAGTGAATAGCAAGTTGCTCTACTCCATTACATCTCATTGTTGTAAAACTAAAAACCAAACTCACTAATTCAGCATTGTTATATACATGTGATAACATTAGACAAGTGAATAATTGACATGAAAATCAAGATCCACATGAACGTGGGAGTGGTGTGAGGAGGGAATGGGGATGAGGCAGAGGAGTTGCTCATCAATGAACACAGGTTACCAGCTGGGTTATAGTTTCACATGTGTTAATAACATACACATGTGAAAACATGATAGAGAAAAAGGAAAGAAATTGGGTATTATTTATAGGTATCAAATATGTAAACCATTTAAAAATTAAAAGATGAAATAGCTTTTCTTACATGTTTATGATATGAGTATAAATTGATGCAGCTTTTTCAGTTCAATTTCTCTCTGTCTCTATATATATCAATACATACATACACATGTATATATATACATATGCCAGAACACATATATGAGAGACACACACATACATATACATGTACACATATATAATTACATATGTATGTACAGTCATTAACTTGTTAATATTCTCTAATCCAATAATTCAGTTTTGGGAAAATAAAGGCTAAAAATACCCTGAAATTAGGAACATTTAATTGATCCCTTGAAATAAAGCTCTTACTATAGAAAAAAGTTACGAACACAAAGATACAGTTAGCAAGCTGTTTTCTACCTGAGGACTTGTTGATTTCCCTTCCCTCTGACACCTGCAACCTGAGGCGGGGCCAGGCAGGAGAGGTGCCCAGAAAGGACACTGCCCTCCAAAGGAGGGCCCCCTGAGCTCTGGTTGTATTGTATCAGCCCCCCATTTCTTCCATTTCTTGTACAATCTATCATTACCCAGAATTTACATTTTTGGAGAGGAGGGACCATGTCAGCATGGTCATCACACTGAGTTGGGCAAAGGCAGGTGATCAGGAACCACTGGTGGAGAGGTGAATGCTGAGCAACACAAGCAAAGGCCTTTCATGGACAGAACAGGTCAAGATCTGGGAGGCCTGAAGGAATATAAGTAATTTGTATACCAGCACTGTGCAAATTTTATAATGATGTTCAACGTTTTTTGGTCAATACTCACGTTCACTGCTCTCCAGAGAAATGCCTTTCTGAAATCCTAAGGAATTCTCATTCTCCCAAAAAAGCTTTTGCAAAATCTTCTGTGATTAGCTTTTTAGATGCTATAACATAAAATAATATTTAGGGAATCTGGGACATTAGGCACACTGGTCTGAATATATCAGATTTCCTAAGAAGGATTGTTTGTATGCTATGGATTATGTTTAAATTGATGTTTACATTTTTCAATAGTCTTTGCCATAATAACTGAAGTTTACTTCACCATAAAATAATCAAAGGGAAGCAAAAAACATGTCTTCCAATATGTACTATTTTAGTTATAGCCCTAAATTAGTTTCACATTCTCAAGAAACTCATAATGCATTAGAAATTCAAATAGCATTAACAGGATTGCAGCCATGCCAAATATAATTGTCTGGGGAAGTTGTCTTAGGTCTAGGGACAGAAATGAAAAGTTTTGCACTACCTGTACCATTTGAGCAGTCTCAGGTTGGAGAAAAAAATGGACCTTCCGGGCAAACACAAATGTTGAGGCAAAACTCATCTACCCAGTTTGCACCAGGATCTTTTAGGGTATTAACTACTGTACTGTATCTAAATTATAACCAAACTTCAGGGAAAAAAATAGCCTTTAAACTCTTGGACATTAGATCCAAGTGTAAATCAGAGGCAGGTTTCAAGAGCATAGCCCGATGTATAATCTACATACGTGAGGTGGGGGTGGGGTGGATGTTGATTGTATCTAATAACAGCAGCGACATTCAGTGACCCCTGGTGCCTGAGAGAAAGGCGGACAGTGAAGGCCAGGCCCAGTCCCAGGTGATACTGTCCCAGGACTGAGCAATCTGCCTCTAGGCCTATTCTCTTCCAGCTCCAATTTTTCTCTTCTGCTGAAAGGTGTTCTACCCTCCTGGCAGCCAGGCTGGTGGGCTCAGAGCAGCAGTGGAGATAGCAACTGGGAGGCCCAGAGCCTCTGGAGTGGTGACCAGGGCCTACGGGAAACATGTCCTTAGGTTTTGCATGGTCCATGACCTAGGAGCTGTGTGGTGGGTTCAGAATGGGGAGCTGAGGCTCCCTGTCATTGGGTGGGGAAATGTCTGCACACTCTACTCAAGCCTTGCACAGGACAAGGACAAAAAGCCTAGCAAGTCTACTGTATTTCTGAGGAGCTGCCATCGTGTTTTCTCCAGCAGCTGCCCTATTTTACATTCCCACCAACAGTACATGAGGGGTCCAGGTTTTCCCCATCCTTGCCCCTGGTTACATTTTATGTGACAAAGCATACCGCTGAAACCAGTTTGCGTCATTTTAAAGAATACCATCATAGCTGGTTTGTTCTTTTCTTTTTTCTTCTCTCAATCATTTTTTTATTTTAATTTTTTCTTATCAAAACCCCAGAACGCAATATAATTTTGATTTTTTGGGGGTGGGGTGCAGAGAGCAGCCAGGCCACCAAACATAAGCCTTAATGTTTACAATCAGTATAAATGATACCATTGTGACATTTTGTAGATTATAAAATCATTTCATATTCATGATCTCTTTAGTTTCTGACCTATAAGGTAGGTAAGGCATGTGTTATTATAGATGGAGAAGTTGAAGCTCATAGAAGGTAAGTTACCTTCTTAGGTTATATAGCAGATGTGAGACTGGAAACTCCTGATTTTGGACACATCCCATGTTTCTCCATCACATGGGAGACTTCTTTCATCCACTTCCTCCATAGGCACATGCCAGTGCAATTCTTCTTCCAGATATATGGAGGGGACTGCATGTTTTAGGATAAAAATAACTCTTAGTTCAAATGCTTAAACCTTTTGTAAAATATACACTCAATGCAAGTACTAGACACAGCTGTGGACCTCTGTAATTCCTCCTGGTCTCACCATTTGCTTCAACTGCTGCTGAGGCAAATCTCAGGAGGCTTATGCCAGTTTCCCCTCAGGGTCAGCAACCAGCACCTCCCCTGGACTCTGCCTGCGTATCTAGTTTTCCTCCCTGAGGGAACATCTGGCACCATGGCACGCGGTGCATCTCTCACACATGCACACTGTGGAAGGGTGGGTGAGTTAACACTCATGGGACTACCTGTGACCAACAGGAAGGGGAAGCGAATGGACAAAGAAATTCTCCCTTTTGTCTCCTGGAGGACATTTCTAAGCTGCATTCCATAGGTAAATGAATGCCATTCACCTTTAGCAGTACCAACTCAGTGATGCATCTGTTCTTAATTTTTCCTCCTTTCATATGCTACAACTCCTCTCCATATAACTGCTTCTTGAGGTCAGTCATCCAATAACTTACATGAACACAAGGGTTTTGTTTTGTTTTTGTTTTTCTTTCCAGGCTTTGCTTTCAGGGGTTCCATGCTAAGACAGTTCTAGAAGTGAATACACCCTCAGGGTGGGATGTGGGTCAATCACTTTTCTGTCAGACCAATAAGGACTCCATTGCTAGCAGAAGCTGGGAATGGTACTCCTGGCCTACAGCAGCATCCAAATCCCGGGCTTCTCACATGCGGTGGGTAAGCACTGAGATGGGATAGGTTTAGCACTTAATAGTTTGGGACAAACATGATTATAAAGATTGTGGGAGAGCTACATAGGAGATGGAAAGCACAGCTTCCATCTGTTTCCCATGTCAAAGCTGGGGCCCTGAGAGGAAACAAATAGGTTCAGAAGAGTTGGGATAGAGATGATTGGATTAACAAGATTAAGTATGTTGAGCCCCAGACTTCCTTGAACCATCTGGACTGGTAGATGAAGCCCCATCCCTTTTGCTAGAGGACTGAGACTCTGCTTGCTTAATTGTGAAAATCTTACCTAAGGCAAGTAACTAACTCATAAAATTATGCTTTACTCCTCAAAATCAGCCCACATCATCCTTCCAATGCCAGCAGGCTGGAATCCAAAGTCTTAGCCTGAGCAGAAAATTAGCATACGTGTGGGCACACATCTATATACATATTTATTTGGTAGTTTTTCACAGCAGTGCTGGTGTGAATGGCTAAAGCATACTGGTCTAGGAACCATGTAGCAGAAGGAGGAGGAGACCCTCTTACTGGCACTTCTAATGACTCTTGAACTTTGCTGGATTAGAGGCCCTGATTGACTGCAATGGTTTCATTGAACTTGAAGGTACCCCTACATTTTGGTAACTTTGAGCTTCCTATGGTGCTAGGCTATCAGAGAAGGAAAGGGGTTATTATTCTAACAGGAGGTATTGATCCTGGTTATCACAAAGATCTACACTGGTTGTTGCACAGTCGAGCAACAGAATGCCTGGAGTGCAGGGGGTTCATGGGATATCTTTGGGTGCTTCAGCCTAGCAATAGCAACAAATGGGCTATTGTAGTGGTCATGGCTCAACAAAGGCAAGGCAACTCAGGTAGGAAGGTCAGGGTTACCTCATCTTGCAAGCAATCTAGCCTGGACACAGCCCCAGTGGAGGTGAACATTTGGGATGGTAAGTGAATGAAGAAGATATTGATGTTCAATGACTTTCTAGGAAACAGGTGCAACAGGAGAGATTGCAACTTGTTCCACTAAGCCACCTGTATTAAGCTTCACTGATATTTCTGTTGGCCACCACCACAAAGGGAGTTCTGTGGTGGATTGGAATTAATGGAATTAATGACAAGCGTAAGAGAGATGAGTGATGCAATAAGACATACTCAGAAGCAGTTTACAAAATATAGGAAGACTGAGCCTAAGTTCTTTGGAACAGCAGCCAATTCTGTGAGTTATTTAAAAAATTAAGTAGTTGTATGTGTTGCAAATGATCACCACAATAAATCTAGTTATTACCCATCACCTCACATAGTTAATGTTTTCTTGTGATGAGAACTTTTAAGATCTACTCTCTTAGCTACTTTCAAACATGCAATATAATATATATTATTACCTACAGTAACTGTGCCTTATATTATATCCATGATTTATTTATTTTATAATTAGAAGTTTGTACCTTTTAATCTCCAACCCCCATCTCTGGCAATGACAAATTTGTTCTTTGTATCTATGAATTCATTTTTTTAAAATAATGAATTTTAATGTTGGTTTTCTCTACTTCCTTGGTCTATTTTTGCTGTCCTTTGGAATACTTCCTGAATAAACAATATGTACATGAGGTTCTCATGTTATGCATTTAGAACCCAGGCAATAGCAAGATCACCTTAATGTACTGCTAAGCTTATGAGAAAGTAAGAGAGATTGGCCAGGGACTTAAAGAAAAAGAGAGATTGAAGCCAGAACAGTAAGCAAGGATATAGTACAGAGGGTGCTGACTGCTCTGGGGGTGGCAGATTGGGTCTTGGTTCTTAAAGGGGGAGATACTGAAACTAAGACAGTCATATGGGCAACATCATTATAAAAAGGCTCGCCCAACAATAAAAGGAGTCCAGAAGGAAACCAAACATGATTTCCTAATAAAAAAGTACCAAATATAGGAGGAAATTGCTTACAATGATGAGGGTGAGCAGAAAATGCAAATATTATTAGATTCCTGAGAACTTCAGGTATTGGAATAATGAGGTGTAAAACTTTAGGAAGTGTTCTTAAAAGGTTTACTGACATTAAAGAGAGAATTAAAAATACCAGGAAAGAATATGAGAGTACAAAATGAGCACACACATTTGGAAGAGAATGGTAAGACCCTAGCTGAGTGGCTCAGTTGGTTTGAGTGTTATATCATACAGCAAAAGGTTGTGGGCTCAATCCCCAGCCAGGGTACATACCTAGGTTGTGGGTTCAATCCCCATTTGGGGTTCATTTGGAAGGCAACTGATTGCTGTTTCCCTCCCATATCATTGATATTCTCTCTCTCACTCTAAAATCAATTCTAAAAAAAAGGAATATTCTCAGGTGAGGATTAAAAATTAAAAAAAACAAAACAAAACTATAATTTGAAGAAATGAAAACTGAATGTTAAGAAATGGAAAACAACTAAAGAGAACATTGAGAAAAGTTTAATGCTACAAGCTAGAAGAAGGGAAGGTGGGAGGGAGGAAAAGAAAGAGAAATGGAAAACTAAAAAACAAAATAAATAGACTAAGAGATACAATAAGAAAATATAACATGAGTTTCATTGGAACTCCAGAAGGGAAGAACGGGGGAAAATCAATATTAGATAACAGTATTGGTAAAGATAAGAATTCTCAGATCAGAAAGCATAACAAATCACAAACAAAAGGACTAAAATGAAATCCACACCTTAGGCATGAAGCAAACTGCAAAGCAACAAGACAATGAGAAGAGAAGTCCTAAAGGCAGAGGGAGAGAAGACAGGCCACCTACACAGGAGAACAATTGGATGGGACAGTGGCAGCAATGAAAGATTGAAGAGAAAGTGACTGTTAACCTAGAATTGAGGACATGGGTAACTATTGTTTGAAGCTGGAAAGAAAACAAAGACATGGTGAGAGAAACCAAACTGGAGAGTGTTTACCTCTGACAAATATTCACAAAGGAGGCTTGGTGATGTACTCCAGAAAGAAAGAAACTGATTTCAAAAGATGTGAGGTTCCAGAAGAAATGGGGAACAAACACTGACTATAATAAAGTAATACTGTCTAATTTTCAAAGTAAAATGCCTTACTGAAATCCTATATGGTATCATGTAAGGGGGGCAGGGGATAATTGAAGTTTAAGTACTCAAAGGTACTTTATTGTTCAGGAGAAGCACAAGCTATAAAAAGTGAGAATTTTCCATTACTGGTGCATATTACAAGTTTAAGGATAACAACTGGAAGAAAAAATAGAGTGTATAACTTCTATAACAGGAAATATAAAAACAATTGAAAGTTTTTCTCAAAGGGAGAAAGAAAAGAAGAAACAAATAAAAATGCAGACTGCCCTGGCTGGTGGCTCAGTGGAAAGGTGCTAGCCTGCGAACCCAAAGGTCGCTGGTTCAATTCCCAGTCAGGGCACATAAGCAGGTTGCAAGCCAGATCTCCAGCCAGGTTTTTACCTGGAGGCTGGTGGAAGGCAACCGTACATTGATATTTCTTTTCCTTTCTTTCCCCCTCCCTTCCTTTCTCTCTAAAAAAATAAGAAATAAATTTTTTAAAAAAATGCAGACCAATTTAGTACACAACTATATGGCAGAAGTAGTTTAATTATATAAATAATTGATATAAATACAAAATAATTATACAAGTAATTAAATGAGGTATATTTAGAAATGAAATGAGCTTATCAGATTGAATAAAAATAAGCAGACATTGCAAAATTTACGGGGAACAGACACATACATACACACACCCCAAACAACAGAGAAAGGTTAAAAGATAGAAAAGAATATGTAGCTATTACTAACCAAAAGGAAGCTTCTGTATCTGATTTTTGTATTAGAAGAAAATCGTTTTAACATAAAAAGTATTAGGCCCTGGCTGGTGTGCCTCAGTGGATTGAGTGCCAGCCTGCAAACAGAAGTGTTGCCAGATCAATGCCAAGTCAGGGCACATGTCTAGGTTGTGAGTCAGGTCCCCAGTTAGGGGCGCACAAGAAGCAACCACACATTGATGTTTCTCTCATTCTTTCTCCCTGCCTTCCCCTCTCTCTAAAAATAAATAAATAAAATCTGAAGAAAAAAAAACAAAAACAAAATAAAACTTGTTTGCCCCTGATAACATAGCTTCATTCAGTATACATATACAAGATCTGTCCAGAATGTATCCATCCATGTAACATGAAAAATAGAGACATTTATTGAAGATACAAGATGTAAGAAATATTGTACATAGGACAATGATGCCTCAGTTTCTTTCAAAGTAGGCACCTTGGGACCTCACTCAGTTCTTCCAATTGCCAGCAGCTGCCCAGTTGTATTTCCCTGAATCTCATAGATAGTCTAAAATCTCTTTCCTTTCAAAGGTGATTATAGTTTTGGGAAAATCCAGAAGTTGCAGAATGCCAAATATGGGCTTGTCGGGTGGCTGAGTTACCTGGGTGATTTGATGTTTTGCCAAAACGTGATGAATGAAAGGATGTATTATCATGATGAAGCTGCCAGTCACCAGTTGCCCAAAGCTGCAGTCTTCTGAATCATCTGAATAGTTTCCATGGAGGAATGTTCAAGTTTAACACAAAATTGGATGCAGATTCATTGCTCTATTTGCTCAGTCATTCTGATGGCCACATAATACACATGCTCACTCAACAGCATCTACCAATCCTGATGATTAGTACAGTGAAGTTGCCATTGTTTCCATATGTGCATAGCAGTCTACTCTCCCTGGCAAACTGTTCTTGTTATATTAACAATGGCTGGACTTTTCCTGGACAGACTTTATATAAACCCCTGCTGACAGGATTGCAAAGAAAAATGGACAAATCCAGCATGATAGTGGGGGACTGCAATACTCCTCTCTCAGTAATAGCTCACAGAGACACATGTTAGAAAATACATGTAATATTTGAAACAAAAATTAATAAAATTGCTTGACCTAATTAATAAGATTGCTTGACATGGGACCCAACACTTAAAAATGAGAAGATATGCATTCTTCTCAGGAATATGGAGTACTTATGAAAAACAGGCTGTCTGTACCAATTTCAGAGTCAGGATCAAACTGTACATGCCTTCTTACCACACTGCAAATAGATTAGAAATGAATAGCAAAAAGATATCTCAAAAAGCTCATATATTTAGAAATTAAAAAGATACTTGTAAATAACTCATGGGTCAAAAAGTAATTGTAATGGAAATTTATAATCCAATGATATTGAAAGCACCACATAGAAAAATGTATGGGACATTAATCTGAAAAAAGAAAGATGAAAAATTAATCAGCGAAGCTTTAAACTTGAGAAGTTTGAAACAGAACAATAGAATAAACCCAAACAACACAAAAGAGAGAAAATAATTATCAGAGCAGAAATTATTAAAATTGTAAATAAAATGATGTAGATGCAACCAAGTCAAAAGATAGTTCTTTAAAAAGACAACATAGCGATAAACCTTCAGAAGAATGAATTAATAAAAAGTATTAAGAAAAATGGCACATCTAAACATTATAAGAAATAATATGAATGTAACTACAAAAGTAGCAAATAGTTAGAATTAATGAGAAAATACAATAGCTCTGGCCAGGTAGATCAGTGGTTAGAGTGTCGTCCTGATACTCCAAGGTTGTGAGTTCAATCCTCAGTCAGGGCACATACAATAGTCAACCAATGAATGCATAAGTAGAACAACTATGGATGTTTCTCTCCCCCTCCCCCACCTTGCCCGTTCTTTTTCTTCCTCTCTTTCTTCAATCAATGAATCAATCAGTAAATAAATAAGGAAAAATACTATAACTGACTTTATACCAGTTGTGGAGGCTCCAGGGATATGTGGCTCAGACTCCTCTCCAAGGAGGGACTGTTGCCTCAGCTGGGGGAGTACTGTGAGCCTCACTTGCAAGAAGTGCCTTCCCCCAAGAGTATATCTTCTCCAGAGAGTTCATACAATCTAGACATTTTGCGAACCTTGGAACAATTCTGAGCATATACAGCGGTGTGCTTGTAAATGTTTAACATCTGATTCCTTGGTGGGGAGGTAGAACACTGATTCACAGTATTTGCCAGTTTCTATAAATACACTCCCAGTGGGTGACTTCAAGTTATCAAAATGATACCATGAACATAGAGTTGGAAAAAGATGCCCAATAGGGCATTATCATATACAAGGTGGGGCAAAAGTAGGTTTATAGTTGTGAGTATGCAAAACAAAGTTCATTCTTGTATTATGACTTATTAATCATTGTATTATTTGCCATATGAGCCACTGTAATCCTGCTTTTGCCCCATCGTGTAGTATTGCCACCACATAGATACAATAGTTATCAACTCAAGCAAAGTAATGGAAGTGATTTGTTAACTTTGTTTTTAATATATATTAAAATTGTAAGTACATATAATCTTCAGTCATGGCTATACTTAACTGACTCACAAAATGCCTAAAAACTGAACAACCCGCACTCCCAAGCCAGTACAAGCAGGCTCTGGCATACCACTCTGCATGTGCTCTAGAGCAACTTAGGTTGGCTGAGGCTTTGTTGGGGTGGGATTACAATCCAGCTACTCCCTCTATCCAATCCTGCTCTTCTTCTCTTCCCACAGGTACCCACCCCTCATAACATTCTGCTGTGTGGTAGATCAGATGGTCTGAATGTTTGTGTCTTCCCAAATCCAGGTGTTAATCCCTCATGTGGTGGTAGGTGTCAGGAGCTGGGACCCTTGGGAGATGATTAGGTCCTGAGGGTGGAGCCCTCGTGAATGGGATTGGTACTCCAGAGAGCTCTTACCCTTTCTGTCCTGCGAGATTACGGTGAAAAGACAGCTGTGTGGGAAGCTGGTATATAGGGGAGTACAGGAGGGAGGAGGTTGGCAGGTGGGTGAGGAGAACTTTCCGATGGCCATGCCAGGCTGACTCCTGTGAAAAGAGAGGGACAGGAGGAAGGTGGGGTAGAGATAGCCTCAGACTCAGACTGCAGGGCAAGGTAAGAGCCTCAGTAGGGTGATGAGAACCTTCAAGGAGAAAGGTTGGACCAAGCTGCCTCTGACTAGAGAATGAGGAGGGTGTTCTGCTGTGACAGTGACCTGCATGGACATGATGGAAGGTAGCAGGGTCAGCTTGCCAGGGCATGGTGACCGTGCAGAGGGTCTGTGTGAGGTGGAACACCAGAGGAAAAGCTGACCTGGAATTGAGGACAAGCACCTGGTGCAGGGGACATTTTGCACAGTCACCCCATCTTCACAGAGCTAGCTGGGAGAATATAAAACAAGCAAGAAAAAGCAGACACTTCTCTTCCCTATGCAGGCTCTGAGCTCCAGTGAGGCTGGGAGGTGGCAGGGGTGGGAACTGGGTGAGGAAGACTTAAATGGAATGGGACTGACATTTTGATTTGGATAGGACTGGACTTTTTAATACTGGAGAATCAGGCTGTTGATTAACACCTGAAAGTGACAGGAAAAGCTATGAAATCTGCCCTAGATTCTTCCAGCGGAGAAGGGAGATCTGATAGAATAATTTTAAAAGACAGGGGTTGGGAAAAAAGGTGCTGTTTCATGACTTTCCTTCACCAAGTAATACAGCTTGTTTAAAAAAAAACAACAATCAACTAGTATAAAATAATGTTTAACATGGTACTGTGGAAAAAGACATCCTCCCTTTAAAAGCAACAGTACTTAACGATGCAAAGGACTAGTTTCCCCCAACCCCCACTAGCCCCCTTTCATTTTAATAACGACAAATGTTTATTTCACTGCCTAGAAATTAGACGCAGAAGCAGCTTTCCAAAGTCGCTTGCTTTTTCAACCTTCCTACAAGCACTGGTTAGGGGAGCCAGAAGGGACCTTAGGAAATCATTAATGTATTTATTAATCAGAGCAGTCAAGGTTCTCTAGAACCCCTCAAACAGTGTCAGGCACACTTGGTGCTTATTGAACACAGACATAAACCCGATTCTAGGAAGAAATGCCAGACTTTTCCGCAAACATATCCAGAGATCAATTCTGGCCTCCTTGTGAATCCGGAATCTTCCCATCCTCCAAATTCTTCCCACGAATGAACCCCAATTCCTCCTGCTGCTCCTAATTCGCAGCTGCTCCCTCTTCTGCTCTAAGAGGAAAACAGCGTATACAGGACACTTCTCGCATACTCCTACCCCCTTGCTTCTGCCTTCTGTTTTATTCCTTCCTTCCTTCCTCTGGGATAGCAGGGACAATCGCAAACCTAGGTGGCGCAGCCGGGCCAGCCCTGCAAGGCGCAGACCCGCCTACCCTGAGCTGGAGCAGCCGGCGCGCACCGCGGCCGGGTGACCTGCAGAGGGCGCTGTGGCTCCCGGCAGCAGAGCTGCCGGCCGCTGGGCCGGGAGGAGGCCCCGGGCCCCGGGCTGCGCGTCTCCGGACAGCCGCGAGGGGCGCACGCCACTGCCACCGGCTCCACCATCCCGCGGGAACCCGCTCGCAGCTCAGCGGCTGTCACCGCGGACCGCACCTCACGGGCTGCTAGGCTGCGCGGGCGCTCCAGCTTCGGCGCAGCCCAGCATCTTCCCTTTGTCCCGGAAAGGCGGGCCGAAGGGCAGTGCGGCAGCAGCTGGCGGGCAGCGCCCAGGCGTCCTGCCCGCACCTCCTCGAGTCCCTCGTTGCCTCTGCGCTGGAGCGGGGAGGCGGCCTGGGCGGGGCCTGAGCGGGGAGTGTGGGCGCAGGCACCCGGCGGGCGTGCGCGGGGGCAGCTGTGGTGAGCCAGCCCCAGGTGCGGGGGCGTCCCTTGCGCCTTCACCTGCGCCACCTCTGCCGGCTTCTCTTGGCAACTTTATTGCCCCCCCTTTGCGGACATCTCGATTGGCCGGTGGAGTCCAGACCTGTCTTTAAATAGAAAACTCGAGCTGGCCGAGGAGGCGGAGGAGGAGGCTGCGTGTTGAAGTCCGGTCCTGGGCGAGAATCTCATTGAGGCAGTGGTGGCTTCTTGGATATTTTTCGTGGCTCTTCCCCACCCAGGTGAGCGCATCCTTCTGCACAGTCCTACAGGGCCCGGCTGGGCTCTAGTCCTGCCGCCTGGAACCTACGGCGAGGCAGGTGCTGGAGTCGGAGAGTGGTTGCAGCCGATTCTGGCAGGTTGGCGTTTATTTGGCTTTTCTGTCACCGTGGTAACTTACTCTGTCTAGCTTGCTACATCCCCTGCCCGGCCGAGGTTTGCAGCTCACGTGGCGCCTTGCGTGCTGCCGGGTTAAACATCTTCCGTCTTGGAAAGGATGGTCGGTTAGTTAAATCGAGTCACTGCCTGTCCCCAGCTTTGGAGAAATTGTTCCGTATCTTCATTTTAATTTAGTCTGTTATATCCTTGAGCTTTATAATGGTAAAGCAGCGAAGCGGGTTGCTACATCCATTTATTTTCCGTTCGGAGGCTGTGCGCAGAAGGAATCTCAGGAACACAAGTGATGTTACTACCAGTCTATTTTAAATACAAACACGGAAAGAAGTGCTCTTGGCAGTATACCAACGGCGCCTGTACTCTCTTATGTAAGGGCTTAAAAATAATCGCTCATTGGTAAAGTTGTAGACGCGATCATCAGGCATTTGAGAGATTGAAGATAAGTGAGAACCTTCATTCCTGCTCCAAACCAAAACTTTACCAGAGGATAAGCAGAATCGTATCTTGAGATACCCTTTAAGACAATATAGGGTCCCTGCCTTGAACTAATTAGGTGGAATTGCATAACATTAAACAATAAAATAGGCTTTCTTTGATTATGATAGTAATAAAAAGAACCTCACTGATATCCTTTATGGCTCTCAAATTATAGAATGATTTTGTTTTTATACCTGATGAAAACTTAGTAATTGTGAGCTGCAAGTACCACCACCCCCCACCCCCGGCAAGAATCCCTCCTCTCATATTTATGGCTATTTTTTTTCAGGTAAGAAGGAAAAGTAGAAAGCATCAGATATACTAATGTCTAGGTACCTCCTTTTGTATCCCACACCAGTATTTTGTTCTAATTGGTTTTGGGTGATTCTGTGGCACTTGCAATGTTAAAAGCTCTGTTGGTGATTCTAATGTGCAACCAGGGGTGAGAATCCACTGGATAGCACTGTGTTTTAAAATTTGCCATTTTGTAGCCCCAGGCATGGTTACAGTGGTTTTAGGTAAGTAAAAAATAGCTGGTTAGAAATATGGGGAGAGAAAAGTGGCATTGAAAAGGAAATGTATTAAAGAATTATAGCATGTGCACTTTTATATTTGTCTAAGTATCCTTCTTGATTTCTTTTAAACTTGTAAAGAATAGTTGATATTCATCAGGGACCTGTAATTTCATGTAGAATATGGAGGGGTATCCTAAGTGGGACATTTCTTTATGCAGAGACAGGGAGTAGCAGTGTCAGGAGCTTCCTTTATACTTACATGAAAAGATAAGCAAGTCTTATTAAAGACTAGTTAATCAAGTGCAAAATAGTTTGATGGTTTTTCAGGTAGGAAATCAGCCTGGCTACTGCACCACTGTTTTCCATATACCTTATGTAATTCCACATACCCCAATCTGGGAGCAGAGCTTATGGATGGTTTATGAAGGCTTATGTAAGAACTCCAACTATGCTTTTTGCATGCCATTAAACTCTCTGTTTTGGCTATTACATAATTGACACAGTACTAGATTGTGAAAGCTCAGATAGGGGAGCAGGGCACAACCCCAGCCCAGCCCACACATTTTATAATGAATTGCTGCCATCAAATTAAAGGAAACAGCAGGGATGGAGGTTTGTGAAAGAGAGATAAGAATAGTATCTGGAGGACTGATGTAATATAAGACTGTTAGGCTTAGTGGGTTTCTACAGATTTTAGTGCCAAGGTATAAACCTCTCTAGTCTTTTATATCTCCCAGCAGAGGCAAATTGACTGGAAAGCTAATGAACTTAAGCTTCAGGGCTCCTCACCCAGACTACTTCCAAGCCTTCATGGGGCCACTGGCAGTGTGTCCACGTGGTCACACCTAAGTTTGTATTTGTGATTTTGGATTCTTTTAAAATGAGGATACTCTCCCCACCCTGCCCACCTCCCATTATTTAAACTTAGCCTCCTGGAACTCTCAGTCAGACCTGCCTTCAAAGTTCATTCAAACATTAACTTCTAAAAATGCTTTTTCTTATTTTAATGCCTGTAGTCTTATGAGAAGGCAAAAATCAATCAGGCCAATATTGTACCTAACCTGCTGAGAAAATGCAGATTGCTATCTCCTAGGGCTGTGTGGGGCTACTGAGATCATGTATTTATTTACCTGGAGAACCAGCTCTGCAGAAATAAGACTTTACAATATATATATTTTATTTATTTATTTATTTTTACAGAGAGGAGAGGGGAAGGGAGAGAGGCAGAGAGGGAGAGAGACATCAATGTATAGTTGCCTTTCACCTGCCTTCAGCTACAGACCTGGCTGGAGACCTGGTTGTGTGCCCTGGCTGGGAATCGAACCAGTGGCCCTTGGGTTTGCAGGCCGGTGCCTTATCCACTGTGCTACCAGCCAGGGCTTTTTTATTTATTTACTTATTTATTTATTTATTTATTTATTTAAATCTGAGCAGAAGCTGGAGGCAGAGAGCTGAGCCAGGGATGGGTAAGGGAGGAAAGTGGGTTAAAGCTGTTCCACATCTCAGAGGTGCACTGCCAAGGGCAAAGGAAAAGAAAATTACCCAAAGATGCTTCATTAATAAAAAGTTAATAGGAACAGGTAGTATTAGCTCCATAGGAGGTCTTGTTGTAACCTCCTTAATATCTGTCTCTCATATGAATTTTAAATAGTGAGCAAATTCAGGCCTGGAAAATATCCTACAGGAAACAAACACAGGTTGAACAATGGACTGGTTCCCATTAGCAGCTTTTATGAATAAATGGAAGATTTATCATGTTCACCACAGGAATCTGTGAGGGGGTTGTTGAAGAATGGAGTATTCTCCCTTTTTCTCTGAAATGATTTCTGCTTACATCTGAATTTGGGGATCTTCAGATCTTATCATTTGACCCCCTTTCCACCAACCCTTATATTCCATCCATCCATCCATCCATCCATCCATCTGTCCATCCACAGAGGTTTTTTCCTTGATCAAATTTTCGTCAGATTCCTCTGTGCCCTCTTCGTGACTGGGCCTCAACCTTGGCCTATAACAGCCCCCTCCACCCCAACATTAAAAGACTTGAAGAAACTCCAACATGGCTTCTAGCAGCCTAAGGCTCTGTCCCTAAAATGACCCAGCCCCGCTTGAGTTCCTGTTTAGAACGTCTTAAAGCTGCCAAAAGAATTCACCCTTTGTTCCAGCCAACTCCTGATGATAGGATCTCCCCACCCCACCCCTTTTATTAAGCATTTATTAGAAAAACTAAGAATTATAGTCCTTTCTCTGCCCTTTTGAAATGTATATGTGTCTCCTACAGCCCAGGAATGTCTTTCTCAAGGACCTGACAGCCATTCCTTTGAAATGCAATCATTAGGAAGGAAAGAGCCTGTCTCCAAGTCTGTGGGAGAATAGGAGCCTAATTTTGACAAGTGTCAGTTAGGAGCAACAGATGGCCTAATCCCATTGACACTGACTAGCGAGCTACCTGTCTTTTCCGCTTCCTTTCACTCTGCTTGAGCCTCACTTACCCCTCCTTATTTCCTCATTCTTCCTTTATGATGCCCATTTTCTTCTACCAGGATTGAAGTTGAGCTCAGTTCTAGACTTTAGTTTCATTCCCCTATTGCAGTAAATACTGAATACCATCTGTCTTACTGCCTTTAGTTAGTACCCAGTTTTTTAAAGTATATTTTATTGATCATGCTTTAGAGTTACAGCAATTTTTTACCTTACTCCTCTCTACCCAGTAATCCCCTTCCCTCCAGCAGTTCCACCCCTATTAGTTCATGTCCATGGGTCCTGCCTGTATGTTCTTTGACTTCTCCTTTTCCCATACTATTCTTACTCCCTGCCAGTCTATTTTTTACCTACCAAATGATGTTTCTTAATCCCTGCACCATTTTCCCATTTTTCCCCTTTCCTTATCCCAGCTGGTAGCCCTCCCAATGATCCCCGTACCAATGATTCTGTTCCTGTTCTGGTTGTTTGATTAGTTTGTTTTGTTTTTATTTTTTAGATTATATTGTGAGTTTGTTGTCATTTTAATGCTCACAGTTTTGATCTTTTTCTTAAATAAGTCCCTTTAACATTCCATATAATAATGGCTTGGTGATGGTGAAGCCCTTTAGTTGTACATTTTCTGGGAAGCACTTTATCTGCCCTTCCATTCTAAATGATAACTTTTCTGGATAGAATAACCTTGGTTGTAGGTTCTTGCTTTTCATCCCTTTGAATACTCATTGACAGTCCCTTTTTGTCTGAAGTTTCTTTTGAGAAATCAGCTGATAGTCTTATAGGAACCCCTTTGTAGGTAACTCTCTTCTTTTCACTTGCTGGTTTTAAGATTCTCTTTTTATCTTTAACCTTTGGCATTTTAATGATGGTGTATCTTGGTGTGGTCTTTTTTTGGGTCTAGCTTGTTTGGGACTGTCTGTGCTTCCTGGACTTGTATTTCTTTATCCTTTGCCAAATTTGGGAAGTTTTCCTTCCTTATATTTTCATATAAGTTTTTCAATTTCTTGCTTTTTCTCTTCTCATTCTGGCACCCCTATGATTCAGATGTTGGCATATTTGAAGTTGTCCCAGAGGTTCCTAAGCCCCCTTGTTGTTGTTTTTTAAATTCTTAATTCTTTATTCTGTACTGGTTGACTATTTCTTCCATATGTTCCAAATCATTGATTTGAACCTGGCTTCCTTCTCTTCACATTGATTTCATGTGGATTTTCCTCACTTGCCTTCATTTCTTTTCTTATGTGTTTGCTGAACTCAAGCATGTCTGTCAAGTTTGTGAGCATTGTTATCATCAATGTTTTAAAGTCTGAGTATATTAGACTGACTCTCTCCTCATTGCTTAATTCTCCCACTGGAACCTTGATCTGCTCCATCTTTTGGGCCATACTTCTCTGCCTTCTCAACTTGACTACTTCCTGTGTTTGCCTGTGTCTTAGGTAGAGCTGTAGCTCCTGTTATGTTGCAAGGGGTGGAACCTTAGGTATTCGTCAGTATGGGGGACCTGTTTCACCACTTTGTGGCACTGTATGTGAGGGAGGGGTCTGAGAGGGAATAAGGCTACTTGCTTAGCACTTGCCCTTTTTCCGGATACTTCTCCTGCTTCCTGTATGGGACTGGCACCCCTTCAGTTGTTGCCCTGATTGTGGTTCCCAGAATGGGTGGGTTTGCAGATGTTCTAGGACTGTTGGGCCCTCTGAACAAGCAGATTCTGCTGAGAGACTGGCAGTTTCTACCTTCACCCCAACCCCCACTTTTTGTAATCAGAAACAATGAGGCTTTATTTTCCCCAATGCTGGAGCCATGAGCCACGTGGTCTGGTATGGAACTGAGATTGTTCCCCAGGTGCTCCCCTCAACTTTTATAATGTGTGACTGGGCTTTCTGTTGGCCAGCCACTGCCATTGCCTTACTGTTGCTGCTGCCGCTGCCACACTGTGTCCTCTCTGCCCCTTCTTTGCCCCTCCTACCTGTCTGTATATCTTTGTTGGACTTCCGTGCTGTTAAATTTTCTGGTAGTTCTAGTTGTTTTTAGTCTTGCGGTAGTTGTATTTCTTCTTGTTGTGGAAGGTGGTGAAGTGCGTCTACCAACACTTCCATCTTGGCTGGAAGTTGTTTGATACTCAATTTTGTTTTTATTATTTCCAATCTTCGCCCAAGGATGTGTTTAGAGAGGAGAGGAGGGAAGGAGGGAGAGAGGGAGAGAAAGAGAAAGAAAGAGAGGAAGAGAGAGAGAGAAAGGGAAGGGAAGGAGAGAGAAACACGAAACATTAACATGAGAGAGAAACATCTCTCAGTTGACTTCCATATGTGTCCTGACCAGAGATCGAACGCACAACCTAGGTGTGTGCCCTGACCAGGAATCAAACCTGGAACCTTTTGGTGCATGGAATGACACTCCAACCAACCAAGCTGCCCAGCTAGGGCCAGCTTTATTTTTAACAACATCCAACAAATACTTTTGAATGTGTGTGCCAGGCGCTGTTCTAGGGATTAACTATAGAGCAGTGAACAAAATAAACAAAAACTATGCCTGAGGAACTTACGGGGTAATGGATAAACTGAAGTATTTAATATACCAGGTAGGGATAGTGCTCTGGAGAAGAGTGAATCATAGGCGTTGGGGAAGGAGTGTAGAGTGGGGAACTGCTGTGTCAAATAGGATGCCCAGGGAAGGCCTCCCTGAGAGGGGATGTTGAGTCTCCCTGAGAGGGAAGATGAGGGAGCCTGTGGATTCCTGGGGAAGTGGTTTGGGAGACAGACTATGCAGGGCATTTCAGATCAGACCAGAGCTTGCAGGCACTTAAGAGGAGAGCAGGGAGGCCTAGTGCTGCAGGCAATTGTGAGGGAATTCCCGTGCTAATGGCCAGTGTTTCCCACAGCAGCCCAGCCCTGTAATTCTGTTGGGTAGTTTCCTCGGTCTGCCCTTGGACCCTGCTCTCCAACAACCTGAGGCTGTGTCAGTGAATGGCATGTTGCTCCTGGGGCTTTAGGAGGCCTTATGTTGCTACCAGGTACAACTGAAGGCCTCTCAGAGTAGCTGGAATTCATTCCAGACCATTACATAAACTAGGAGTAGGAAGGAGGTTGTGTGTCTTCGCTATTGATTCTCCTTGGTTTGTAGGAAAGGGGCCACCATGAAAGTTCCATTTCCACTTGGATCCTGGAGTTCCTTAGGAATAATAGAAACTGAATAAAGGATATTGACAGAAGACTTCATTGCTCTTTCTTGGAGAATGTCATAATGTTGAGGACCTAGAGCAACTTAGGTGAAACTGAGGCAGAGAGAACCCCCTGGTCTAAAGGCATCTCAGGTTAGTGTTTGAGGAGGGGAAATTGCTTATTGGCTCCTGGATGCCCGGATGGCTTCCTGACATCTAACAACCAGAAAACATATGTGTGGCCCTGGCAGCAAACTGTCATGGATCCCTCAGGGGAAAGGTAAGAAGCCAGTGGGATCAGCAGCCAGGACCTGTCTGCTGGTAGAGAGGCCTAGCCTCCTGGGCTGTTTGGGGCTAGGCATGTAGGATAGGATGGATAGCTATATACTTTTCAAGCCATTAGCTCATGATCGTGTTTATCCCTCACACATTCAAAGAAGAAATCTCCCATACAGACAGAGGTTCTTTGATTGTTTGCTGGCAGGCAGGAGCCTGACAGCAGCCAAATGAACACACAAGCAGGTGGTATTAGGAAGGTAGCATATTAGGAGATCGGTGTTCTTGCCTCCTCTCTGTTCCTGTCATTGCTTTGTGTGGTCTCCCACTTTGCTTTGCAGGCTTCTCACATGCCCTACCATGTGTAGGAAATGAGGGCTATCAGGTTATTCTTGAGTATTTTAAACTCTTGAGCTTTTGTGAATGGCCCTTCTTCTAATTGGTTATTATATATATTATATACATTGGTTATATTATATTGTCTTAGTCCTTGGTTATTGTTATATAATCAATTAGTTGTCTATATTATACATATTGGTTGGGTTACATAGTCTTAGTCTGCTGTAACAAAATATGACAAACTGGGTGGCTTACAAACAGCAGAAATTTATTCCCACAGTTCTAGAGTCTAAGAAGTCCATGATCACAGCACCAGCAGACTTGGTGTTTGGTTCTGGTTCATACATGATGGCTTCTTGCTATGTCTTCACTGATGAAAGAGACAAGCAAGCTATTTGGGGCCTCATATAAAGGCAGTAATACCATACATGAGTGTTCTGACTTCCCAGAGGCCCCGCCTCCTAATACCATTACCTTGGACATTAGGTTATCAGCATATGAATTTAGGTGGCAGACAGACATTTAGACTATAGTATATACATAACCCATAAATAATACATAGAGCCCTGGCTGGTAGCACAGTGGTTAAGGCGCCGGCCTGCGAACCCAAAAGTCACAGGTTTGATTCCCCAGCCAAGGCACATAACCAGGTTGCAAACCAGGTCTCCAGTCAGGTCTGTGGCTGGAGGCAGGTGAATGGCAACTATACATTGATGCCTCTCTCCCTCTCTGCCTCTCTCCCTTCCCCTCTTTCTAAAAAATAATGAAATAAAATCTTTAAAAAAATAAAAGAGAAAAAAAAGAAAATTAAAAAAAAATAATACATAGAAAGTGATTGATTTTAAGATATATTAATAATTGTGTAACTCAGTTCTTATTGTGTTCTTATCAATTCTAACTTTTTTGATTATTTCCCTTCTATTTTCTAGGTATGCAATCCTATCATCTGCAGAAAATAATTATTTAGATTTCTTTTCTTATATCTGTTCCATGTGTTATTATCAGTGCATAGATTTGGTAAAAGAAGAAATTGCTAACAGTCTGTTGATGGACTTTTAAAAATATTCTTGATTATTGTCTTTCAGGCAGATGTACTTCCATGGTCCCAGAGAGGGTAAGGTAAACTGTATGACCCCTCAAGACTTCTTTTATTAGTTTGCCACCCTTTGTTCACTTCCAGACCCACTGAACTAGTTCCATTAGAAAAATAATATAGTGTGTACATAGTCATTAGAGGTAAGTTAGCACTGTATGTGATTAGGGCTATGTTAGTATTAATGACAGGTCGATACTGACTTTGGGAATTTTGCCTCACCTGCAGAAAGGAAAAGCCAACACAGTGTTTTAGATTATATAAAGACTATGGCAAGGCAAGTAAATTTGTCTAGAAATAGGCTAACATTGATACAGTGATTTTTAAATGCTTTTCAAAGTGTAGTGGAAAAGATTGTGGGATATAGAGCCATGGATTATAAGAAGAGACAATAAAACAGCGGAAGCAAATAAGAAACACTTAATAGGGAAGTTAAATTTCCACACTTCACCAGACTGTTATTGCAAAGTACTAATCTAAAAACTTAATATGAATACTATCTCTCTTAAATGACAGTATAGAGGAAGTAATCCCAAATCATCTAGAATTAATTTTCTTTGTACTAAGCTGTTTGAAAATTACTCAAAATAACTTTCAAGACAGGCTGTTCTTTTCTTCACCCAATTGTGTTCTCAGGTTGGAAATTTTGCCACATGTTATGCCAAACATTTTTGTCTGTAATTCTTTTATTTCTATCAGTTTATTTTCAAAGGAAACCAATTTGATAACTGAAATCATGCAACAGAATAAGTTTGTTTGAAATTGTTATTTCTAAGCATTTCTATTAGAGTTGCATAATATCTTAGAAAGTTTGTATGGCACACATGCAAACATTACATTTACTTTTCTAAAAACTCTAGTATATATTTTAAAAACCCTATATTTATGTTAGTTTAAGTGGTAGCTAATAGTGAGTTTTATTTGCTTCAACTAGCAGTTTTAAGAGATTAGTTTAACATGACTACTTTGTCCTGTATTCCCAAATTTCACACTTATTTTGTCCCCTCACCCAAGAACATCTTTTCATTGCTTTTAGAGAGAGGTAGGGAGAGAAAGAAACATCTATGTGAGAGAGAAACATCAATCATTTGGATGTTCCAACCAGTAGGCACACTGGCCAGGACCATACTGATCTTTGTCTGCTGGAATTTAAGATGATCATTTTCATAACAACCCAAAATACCATATTGGAATATAAATGTGAGTTAGATCTAAAGTGTTAGTTTGGAGTGTTAAAAAAAGCAGAGATGTGGTCTGAAATCACCTTCCTCCAGGGTTAAGACTAGAGAGAGGCTTGTCAGGCACTTGCCTCAGGCACAACATTTAAGGGGATACCAAACAACTAAATAATAAAAATAAATATTATAAGAGGTTTAATAAAATAAAAATCACTGCAAATACCCATGATGATGAACAAGCTATCAAATTTTAAAAAGACAGTATCAGTATTTGATTTTTGCCTTGTGTCAGACTCCCATATGGAATAGTATGACACATACTGATTATGTCTTAATTTAAAATTTCATATTTTGTTCATCATAGATTTTTGAATTAATTTTAATTTTTTAAAATACCACTTATCTTGGAACCACACCTGGAATATTGGAGTTAGGGCATTCTCTAAATCCTCTTCTCCAAAACAGTAGTAAGAACAAAAAATTACTGGGTAAAGGAAAAATTATCCAACTATTTTAGAAATATGGAAATTAACCACTTATTACCACTTTAAGGAGTTCTTATTCAAGAAAAGAGACTGAATCTTGGTAAGAACAGTGAACTTTGTGGCCTTTAAACTTATTCCTATTGCCCTTTCCTAGAACCACAGGAGCTTTGAAAACTACTAACTAGTGGAGGGGCAGAAAGGTTCAGAGCTCTTTACATACCATATTCTCAGAAAATTGTTAATGCAGGACCTGCCTAGCAGCCTGCCATAAAGTTCTAGTCTCAGAGCTTGTTTTCTTTTCACTTCATGAATTCCAATTGTTCGTTTGTGTAAATAGCCTTAGGACATTTGAAAAAAAAAACGATCATTAGCAATTGTTTAACATCATAGTTGGTCAGAGTTAACATGAGTTGGGGTTAACAAGGGGTTGACCAAAAACTTCAACAATTGGGAAGGAAGATATCCATAGGGGGCTTTGAAAAGCTTTGAACATATTCCTTAGCGCCATGCCGGGGGAAGACTTGAGAAAGCCCTACTCTGTCACCTCTGGCTGACATTGGGACTTTACACAAGCAGGAAGAAAGGGCCAAAGCAGAGTTGTAAACTGCTTATCAGGGCATAGAAAACCTGTGTCAGTATACACAGACAGCCTTTCGGTAAAGGCTGTGAGATATTCTGTTTTAGAGCATTTAGGGAAATCTCTGTCCTACCATTAGCTGACTACCAAAGCAAATTGAGCAGACACTTAAGAGGCTGCACATGATAAAGAAAATGGACTTTACAGAATTAGCTTTAAAAATAAACAAACAGCATTAGGCACAATTAAAAGAAACAGCAACAACAATAAACCTTTGGTGACAAGTGGTGGAAGCTGATTTCTGGAATTGTCAATTTATTTAACACCTGGTTTTCAACACACAAGTAGAATACACATAAACAAAGTATAACCCATTAACAGAGAAAAAGAACAATAAAACATGTCCTCAAGAAAGTCCAGATATTGGACTTAGTAGACAAATGTTTTAAGTCAGCAATTATGAATATGTTCAGAATAAAAGAAAACTGTGTCTAAAAAATTAAAGGAAAATATAAGAATGGTATCTCACCAAATAGAGAATTTCAATAAAATGAGATTATAAAAAAAGAACAAAATAGAAATTCTGGAATTGAAAAGTACAATAACTTAAATGAAAAAAATAGGTGGGAGTTCACAGCAGATTTGAATAGGCAAAAAAAAAAAAAAAAATCAGAGAACTTTAAAATAGATTAAATGATACAATTTGAGGAACAGAAAGCCAAAAGAATAAAGAAAAATGAATAGAACCTCATAATATTCATCATGAGTACCAAAATATACACAATAGAATTCCCAAAGAACAGAGAGACAAGAGGAACACTTGAAGAAACAACAGCAAAAACCATGAGAAATTTTATTTAAAACATTAATCTCCATATCAAAGAAGCTCAATACATTGTAAACAAGATAAACATAGAAATATACACCTAGACACACAACTGTCAATTTGTTGAAAGCCAAAGCAAAGATAGTAGTAAAGGAGAAGTGAATCTTTATGTGCAAAGGATCTTTAATTAAAGATTAACATCTGACTTTTCATCAGAGACCATGGAGGCCAGAAGGTAGTAGGATGACATACTGAAAGTGCTGTAGGGATGACCATTCAATCAAGAGTTCTATATCCAGCTAGACTACACATCAAAATCAGGAGAAAAATTAAAATATATTAATTTAAGAAATAAGATAATTCATTACGAATCCATAAAACCCAGAGAATTTGTCACTAGCAGACCTACCCTGCAAGAAATATTAAAAGGGAATCTTTTAGGTTGCAAAAATGGACACTAGACAAGTCCACAGAAGAAATAGAATACATATAAAGGTAACTACAGTGGTAAATGTAAAAGACATAACTACTAAGAAAATAAAAATGTAATAAAAGAAACAAGGGAAATAAAATGATATTCAGAACTATCTATTTTCCCTGGCTGTGTGGCTGAGTTAGTTGGAGAGTCATCCATGTATCTAAAAGTTGTTGGTTTAATTCCTGGTCAGGGAACACAATTAGGTTTCAGGTTCTATCCCAGCTTGGTGTACATATGGGAGGCAACTGATCAATGTTTCTCTCTCTTTCTTCCCCTATCTCTTTTTTTCTCTCTCCCCTCTACTTTCTCTCTAAACATATCCTTGGGTGAGGATTTAAAAAATATATCTATTTAAGACCCTGGCTGGGTAGCCTGGTTGGTTAGAGCATTGTTATAATATGCCAAGTTTGCAGGGTTGATCCTCAGTCAGGGCACATACAAGAATCAACTAATGAATGCATAAATAAGTAGAACAGCAAATCAGTGTTTCACTCTTCTCTCCATCTTTCTCTCTCTTAAGTCAATAAATTAAAAAAATTATCAAACATAAAAGAAGGTGACAATGGATGAATAGGGAAACAAAAAACATGACATATAGAAAACATAGTGAAATGGCAGGTGTAAATCCTACCAGTAATTAAACTAAATGTAAACTGACTAAACATTCCAATAAAAAGGCAGAGATTGGTAGAATGAATTAATATTAACTGATCAGGTTATATGCTTTCTACAACAGACTCACTTTATATTCAAACGCAAACAGGGCAGAATAAGATATACCATATCAACAATAACCAAATGAGAGTTGGAAATGGTAATGATAATATTGGACAAAAGAGATTTTATGTAAACAATTATTTTGAGAGATAAAGGAAGTCATTATATATTGGTAAAAGGGTAAATCCATCAGGAAAACATAACAATTACAAACATGTGCATCTAACAACAAATCTCCAAAACATGAAGTAAAGTGACAAAATTTGAAGGGAGAAATAAAAAGTTCAACAATAATAGTTGGAGAGTTCAGTGTCCTACTTTCAATAATGGCTTGAAACTAGGCAGAAGTACAAATAGGCCACTATGTCAACAAGGAGATAAAATACCTGAATAATACTATAAACCAACTACATATAACTAACATACATTTGAAGAACACTTCACCCAGACATGGCAGAATATGCATTGTTCTCAAATATACATAGAAAATTAATCAGAATAGAATATATTGGGCCATTGAACATATATTGGGTCACAGAAAAAGTCTCAGTGAATTTAAAAGCATTGAAATCATATGAAGTATGTTTTCTGACCACAATGGACTGTTATTAGAAATTTCACAAAATGTGGAAATTAACACACTCTGAATAACCAGTGGGTCAAAGAAAAAATCATGAGGGAACTTAGAAAATACTTTGAGGTTAATGAAAACAAAAACATACTAAAACTTATGACATGCCAGTAAGTCAGTGCTTACAGGGAAATTTATAGCTATGAATGCCTATATTGATAAAAGAAAAAAATCATAAATCAATAACTTAACTCTTTTACCTTAAGAAAGCATAGAAGAGCAAACAAAACTCAAAATAAGAATAGAAGAAATAATAAAAACTAGGGCAGAAGTAAGTGAAATAGATAATAGAAAACAATAGAGAAAAACCAATGAAACAAAATATTGGTCCTTTGAAAAGATCAATAAAATTGACAAATCTCTAGTTGACCAATAAGAAAAAAAGAGAGGGCTCAATTATTGATAATCAGGAATGAAAGAGCATCACTACCCACCTTAGATAAATAAAAAGGATCATAAAGGAATATGAATAATTTTATGTCAAGAAATTAGATAACCTAGAAGAAATGGACAAATTCCTAGGAAGATACAGATTATTCAAATAACAGGATGAAATGGAAAATCTGAAGTGACCTATTACAAGTAAAGAGATTGAATTTTTCACTTGTAGTGAAAAATTTGAAAATGAAATAAAAAAATTCCATTTACAACAACATAAAAAGAATAAAATACTTAGGAATAAATTTAACAAAAGACATGCAAGACTTGTACACTAAAAACTACAAAACATTAAAGAAACTAAAGATAACCTGAATAAATGTAAAGCCATCCCCTATTCATGGATTGAGAGACCTAATATTGTTGAGATGGAAATGCTCCCCAAATTGATTTACAGATTTGTAAATCCCTATCAAAATTCTAAGTACATTTTTTTTGCATAAACTAACAAGCTGATCCTCAAGTTCATGTGGAAATACAAGGGGCCCAGAATAGCCAAAGCAATCCTGAAAAAGCAGAACTGATTTTAAACTACAAAGCTATAGTGATAAAGATGGTGTGGTACTGGCATAACTATAGCCTGTAAGTCAAGAGCATAAAATTGAGACTCCAGAAATTAATCCTTATATTTATGATCATTGATTTTCAATGAGGATGACAAGACGATTTAGTAGAGAAATAATAATCTTTTTAAATAAATGGTACTGGAATAACTGATATCCATATGCAAAAGAATAAAGTTGGACTGTACTTCACAGTATATACAAAAGTGAACTCAAAATGGAACATTGACATAAATGTAAGAGCTAAAATAAGACTTTTAGAAGAAAACAGAAGTAAATATATCTTGGATTAGGCAATAGTTTCTTAGAGATGATATTAAAAACACTTGATTCTATATATATGGTTTTATAAAAATTTAAAACTTTAGAGAAAAGTCAACCCATGGAAGGGGAGAAAATTTTCTCAAATCATATATCTAATAAGGAACTTGCACCCAAAATATATTAAGAATGGTTGCAACTCAATAATACAGAGACAGATAACCCAAGTTAAAAATTGGGCAAAGCGTTTGAGTTGACATTTCTCCAAAGAAGATATACTAATGACTAATAAGCATATGAAAAGGTGGTCAACATCCTTACTTATTAGAGAGATACAAGTCAAAATCACAATGAGATATCACAACACACCTCCAAGATGACTGACATAAAAAGTACAATAACAAGTATTGGTGAAGATACGGAGATGTTGGAACACAGATTGATTGCTGGTGGGACTGAGAAACGGTGCAGCTACTTTGCAACAACAGTTGCTTGTTATTCAAATTATAAACAAATAGTTGCAATATGACCCAGCAATTTCTTTGTTTAAAAGTTACTTTGTATTTATTCAAATCCAGAACAGATTAGAGAAGTACCTCCAAAATGGAGATAACCGGAAGAAACTAGAAAAGTATTTCTAAAATAAAGATGACAAAAAAATTGCTCTGGCCAGGTGGCTTAATTGGTTGGAGCATCATCCTGCATACCAAGAAGTTGCGGGTTCGATTTCTGGTCAGGGCATGTACAGGAGGCAGCCGATTGATGTTTCTCTTTCACGTCAATGTTGCTCTCTACCCATTCCTCTCTAGAAAATTAATAAATAGATATTTTCCAGTGAGGTTAAAAAAATTACTGTAAGTATTGTCTATTTTGTTCAGTAACATATTACCATGAATTTAGTGACTTAATACAGATTTGTTATTTTACAGTTCTGATAGTCAGAGATCTCACTGGGCTAAAAATCAAGGCATTGGTAGGGCTGTGTTCCTTTCTGGAGACTCCATTGGAGAATCTGTTGCCCTGGGTTTTTCTGCCTCTGAAGGCTGCCTGCATTCCTTGGCTGGTGACTCCCCTCCTCCATCCTCAACAATAGCATGTTGCATCTCTACTGTCCTTCTGGATTTCCCAGTTCCCTCTTCCACTTATTTTATTGTTGTTGTTCCCTCTTCCACTTTTAAGGACTCTTGTGCTTTTATTGCATTCACCTGGAGAACCTAGAATACTCTCCTTGTATGCGCCCAGATTAGTACCTTAATTCCACCTGCAAATAATTCCATCTGATTTTCCTTTGCTATTTAACTCAATGTATTCATAGGTTCTGGGGAGTAGGATATAACATCTTTCTGTGAAAGTAATGTGTGGTATTAGAATGTAACATCTTTCTGGAAAAGAGGAGCATGATTCTATCTGCCACACTCTAAATACACATGTCAATAAAACACAGTTTAATATTTTCAAGACAGTTTAAGAATTATCATTTGGTTGCCTTAATAAACAGAATTTATTTTTTATCTATATAAAATGGATTAAACTGGCCAGATACAATAGTAACAAAAAATGTAAAGAGATATAAAACAGATTGTACAGCATAAGAAAGTAGTGGTTATTTGTGTGTATGTGTTTATATGTGTGTATATAAAACTATACATGTATGCATGTTTGTGTGTGTATATACATACACATATATACGTAACTTTATAGTTAAGTTGTTTTAGAAAATCAATATACAGTAGAGATTCCTGGAAAGGACATGCTTATAAAATAAGGCCCCCTGGCTGGTGTGGCTCAGTGGACTGAGCACCAGCCTGCAAATCCAGGTGCCGCTGGCTCGATTCCCAGCCAGGGCAACATACCCAGGTTGCAAGCCAGGTCTCCAATCAGATCCCCAGCTGGAGGTAAGTGAAAGACAACCATACATTGATGTTTCTCTCCTTTTCTTTCTCTTTCCCTTCTCCTCTGTCTAAAATAATTAATAAAATCTTTTAAAAAATAAAATAAGGCCCATGTTTATGAGGATCCAAAATCAGCCAAAGATTCTTAATAAGAATGTAAAAGTTAGAGATAAAGAAATTTTATTCCTTCTAGGTTAGTCTTTTTTCCTGCTTTCTTTTCAGTTTTTCCTGTTTTGTTTTGTTTTTTAAGATTTTTATTTCATTATTTTTTAGAAAGAGGGAATGGGAGAGAGGCAGAGAGGGAGAGAGACATCAATGTATGGTTGCGTTTCACCTGCCTCCAGCCACAGACCTGGCTGGAGACCTGGTTTGCAACCTGGTTATGTGCCCTGGCTGGGGAATCGAACCTGCAACCTTTGGGTTCACAGACCGGCGCCTTAACCACTGTGCTACCAGCCAGGGCTCTTCTGTTGTTTTTTTTTGTAAATTTAATGCTCATTCTCTTAAAGGCCTGACATGTAGCTAGTGACCATAGCCCTTAAATTTTGTGCCTGAGGAAAATGCATTGCCTCATCTTAGAATGGTAGGAAAGGTTGCTAGTTAGGTGTGAAGTACCAATAGCTGACATTAGAGAAGGAGCACTGCAGTGAGTTGGTAGAACTCTGAAAGCAATAGTCTTGAGTGCTCAATGTAGGAGCAGATTCTGTACCTCCAGAAGATTATAGTCCATATTAGGCAGTGAGCACCCACCAAAGAGCTTTAAGAAGGAAGTCACAAGGTAAGATTCGTTCTTTTTCACTTTAACATCTTGAGCAAATCACCTGACCTTTCAGACAGGCCTTTCAATTTCTTCTGGAAAAAAAAAAAAATGTATTGAATTCGACTCTGTGAGTTACTCTGAAGATTAAGTGAATTTGCCTAGTGACCCAGTTTAAACTCCTGGTTAATTGAGAGACCGCTTCTCTGGTAGTTTCCTTGTTTTGCTGTAGCACAGGTTCTTTAGCATGGCTGTATTCCATTAGGACCTGGAAAAAGCTTTCAAAAATGTAACTTGTTTAGATTCAAGAATAAGTTTTAGGGTAGTGCCCAGTATCTGTGTTGAACAAGCCCCTTCAGTGATGACTGTGTGGCTGCTTGTTTCAGGTTTGCCCACACAGGATAGTGCAGAGTTCATTTTCTCAGCTTTTTCATTACAGAACTCTAGGGCATTAGGTGACACCTCTTCTTCCTGCCTCTATATCAACTTCTCTGTCCTTTTACCTGGTTGATGTTTTTTAGACCCTGTAATCACAGAATTATCAGTGGCCTAAGGCTCCTCTGTATGAGATTGACCAGATAGTTCTTAGGTAGCCTGTGCCTCGTCACACAGTGGCCTCATTTAGTTGTACCTGGCATCTTCCAGGCATATATGTATAGTCTTCATGCACCTTCCCCAACACTCCTTAACTTTGCTTACTTTTAATTCAGTTGATTTATTGACATGAAGTCACATTTTAAGTCTTTTACAAAGAGCAGTGCAATCCTAACTGGTCAGTTAATTCAGGGTGGTTATTTTGCAGGAGCTCTTTATTGTGGTGATACTTATAATAATAATAATAATAATTTCCTTTTCTTTCTGTTATTACTGTTACTATCAGTGCTGCCAACTGAAAATTAATAGCCATGATGGGTTTTTGCCACCACAAAGGATTCATTTGGGAGAGAGAGGATTACAACCCAGTGCATGCAGACAAAGCAAGCCATGCACACTCAGCCCTGCCAACCCAAATGGGTCAGATTTTACCAACGGAGGAGGAAGTTAAAGGAAAGAGAATTTAAGGGGGGGGGGAAGTTAGAACCATAGAGCTTTATTATGAGCATAGAATTCTTTCTGTAGAGTTCTTGAGTCTCTTAAGCCCTAGCTCCTCCCACAGACCCTTCAGACTGTGCTTTTCTTAAATTTCCAGGTGGTTTTTTATCAGTGCTGTCATTCAGCTAATGTCATCATTAATGTATTTACCATCAATATAATAGTGGTCCGTGTTAGATCACAATAGCTCTTTTAAGGGGAAAGTCACTACTGGAACAATGAAAAATGTCTCTGAATGTCTAATTTTCCGTCCTTGATTTCTTCTCATGGTCTTATATTGTTTTAGAATTCTGATGGATACAAAAAGAACTGTATGTTTCACATAGTACATCAATGTGGACTTTGCCACTGTCTGCCATGGTCAGAAAGCTGATTTTTGATTTTATGTCTATCTTAAGATAGTTAATTTTAGAAATAGGGAATGAGAAATAGAGACACAGTACTGAAGAGAGATCAAAAAGTTTGTTTTGAGCTCTGGCCAGGTAGCTTAGTTAGTCGAGGCAGTCATTTGGTACATCAAAGGGTTGCTGGTTTGATTCCTGGTCAGGGCAGATAACCAGGTTGCAGGTTCGATCCCCAGTTAAGGTGTATGTGGGAGGCAATCGATCGATGTTTATCTTTTACTACTTTTTCTCCCTCTAAAAAAATCAATAAATATGTTCTTGGGTGATGATTAAAAAATTATTTTTAAAATGTTTATTTTGCACCTGGCTGCTTATTCATGTCAAAACGCAACAAAACAATTTATGGCAGGTTGCTCACTTAATGGGTCTCCTGATAGCAGGGAAAATTATTTCAGCCCTTCCTACTCCATCTCAGAAGAAAGCACAGTGTGTAAATATGTGCATTTTTATACCTAGGGTACTCACATAATCTCTTTTCTGTTGGTTTTTAATTCCAGTGGTGTTGCCTATGCGCAAGGATTGTTCATGGCAGTGGTGGGATGGTGTGTGTGGGGGCTGGTTATGGTAGGTCCTATGATAGATGGGTTACTATTAGGCAGAAGTAAATGTTCCATTTATTCCATCTGGACTGGGACCTGGTCAATTTTCTTAAGCTGATGTGTTGCTCTCACCATGTAAGTACTGGCAGCCCTTTTGTCTCTTCCCAAAAGTGTCCTTTTCCTTCATCTGCACCCCTATTGTGTTCCTCATTTACTTTGGTGTGCTTTCCCTTTACCCTTCTCTTCTTGAAGATCTACATTTTTACTCTCACCCTTAGGCTTTCCAAGCCCTCAGCTTTTCTTTCTGCCATACCACCATGCTCTTGGAAGAGACTCTTAGTGTTGCAAGGAGGAACCTGAGAGGGAGTCGGAAGTAAATAGAGTCTGGGTGGGAAGAAAGAATTGAAAAGAGACTCTCAAGCCCTCCCAAAGGCTTGAGGCAATTCATCTAATGTTTTGCAGGTGCCATGAATGTATGTTGGGTTGCAAGGAGATAGCTAGTACCCAAACAACTGATGCTGCTTAGAGAAATGATTTTTGCCGAGCAGTTGGTAATTTTGAAGATTTGTTTCATGATCACTAGGTTTTAAAATCATGTCTATTCTTTTGTTTGGAAAAATAATGAAACTGTCACTTTTGTAGATAAAAAATGGCTGGAAATTCCACTACTTGGACTACACCCAAAGAATCCTGAAACACCAATTCATAAGAACTTATGTACACCTATGTTCATAGCAGCACTATCTACAATAGCCAAGTGCTGGAAACAGCCTAAGTGCCCATCAGTGAATGATTGGATCAAAAAACTTTGGTACATTTACACAATGGAATTCTATATAGCAGAAAGAAAGAAGGAACTTGTACCCTTTGCAACAACATGGATGGAACTGGAGAGTATTATGCTTAGTGAAATAAGCCAGTCAGTGAAGGACAAATATCATATG
>PVIW01004111.1:79485-143130 GCA_004026585.1 Noctilio leporinus | reverse complement strand
GAAAGAAAGAAGGAACTTGTACCCTTTGCAACAACATGGATGGAACTGGAGAGTATTATGCTTAGTGAAATAAGCCAGTCAGTGAAGGACAAATACCATATGATCTCACCCATTACAGGACAATAATGAACAAAACTAACAACAAGCAAAACAGAACCAAATATATGAATACAATGAATAGGCCTTCAGTGGTCAGGGGTAAGGTAGTTGGGGGGAGGGGGGAGGCAGAGGCAAGGAAGGGGAGCAGTTTAGACAAGAACCTAGTATAAAGGAACCATGGACATGGACAACAGGTAGGATAGACTTTGGGGGGAATGGGTGGGTGGGGAGAAGGACAGAGGGGAGCAAAAAAGGGGATGGATGTAATACAACAACAATAAAATTAAAAAAAAAAGGAACTTGATTTCATAGTAAGGCCTTGGGAACCCTGGGAGGTGTCTGGGAGTGGGAGGGCCTTGCAGAGTCAGAGACCTGATTGTGACCAGAAACCTCCAAGGACTGGGGTTTCTCGCTCAAGTCACACAGGGAACAGCAGTGGTAGAAATGGAGCCCAGGACACCTGAGTCCCAGGAGTTGTCTGCCCACTATTGATATTTCAGCAGGAACATTCACTGGATAGTTAGGGTACCCCCTTGGGGATCACTGGCATCAAGAGGAAAGACAAGACATACAGTGTTGGCCAACAAGGCTAGTGGAGGTCAGGGAGCCTGCCTGTCTCCAGAGCCCGGCTCCACACTGATGCCCCCTATGAACTACTTGGTTTACAGGAAGTGCCAAGGAACCTTTGTCTCCTCCCTTCCTTTTGTTCTTTTGCAAAACCCTTTCACAACGCCTAGCTCACTTCACCTAAATGGCAACCCTGTACAGTCATTGAGAAGTTGTTATCTTTTGGCAGATATGAAACCCTATGGCCCTGAGAGGTTCAGAAGCAGTTCACCAAGGAGTTCGTGCCGGGGTCAGGGTGGCATGGCAGATCTCCCGAGGCCCTGCGTCTCCTGAAGTTTCAAGTTCCCTGCCATTCCCGAGCTCTCTTCAGTTGGCTGTAGGAAAACAGAGTTGAGCAAAGGAGTGAAGCCAGGTTTTAGGTTTGCAAAAGGATTTGTTGGATTTGTTTTATTCTGGAGACAGCAATTCCTTTTGCTTTCCCAGCTCATTTGTGAGGACCAAGGCAGCTGTGCCAACGGGGTCACAGACTGGAAGGGTGGAGACTGCCAGGGTTCGTTGCGTCAAATGGTAGTCACTGCTAAGTTCAGAGGCCCAGGTGCACCTGGGAGCCCCTTCCAGGAAGTCAGTGCCAGGGGGACAATGTGCTAAACCACCACCAGCAGCCTGAGAGAAGGGACATATTCCACAGCTGCTGGCCCTCAGGGAGGATGAGGGGCCACTGCCAGGTCCTGTGATACCCTCTGGGACCAGGGCCCGTAGCAGGTAGGTGCTGAGACCTGTGAGAGCCGGCAGAGGGCCAGGCTGCCCAGGGCCAGAAAGGCTGGTGATGGAGACAACCAAGTGGCACCCAAGGCCTCAGGGCCAGCTCAGCTCACACACACATGCTCCGAGCAAGACAGAGAAACAGCAGACCTGGCCTGGAATCCCCAGGGCCTGCAACGGGGCCTGCAGGAGGACAAACAGCTGGGATGGAGGCCATCAGACTCCAATCCCCAACCTGGGCAGCTGCCCTGTCTCTGCCCAAACAAGTCCCAGCTCCCCCAGTCCTTTTACACATTCCCCGTCTTCTTGGAGAGGAGACCTGCACAGCCATCATCATCAACAGGAATGAATTACTGGCAAGGACAAAGTGCCAGCCACCATGAGTTATAGAGCAGAGCAAGAGTGAGTCCCTTCCATGAAGTTTTCATAAAGGTGTCCCTGGAGAGTAGGTCATTTGTCATGGTGCTTTGAAGGGTTAGTTTTTGGGAAGAAATTGACAAATAAGGTCAATGTAGTGCCAGCAAGAGCTCTGTAGGTTTAAAAGGAAATACAAAGAATGAAAAAATGGAAGATCGGAAAGAGGAGAGAGGGAGGGATGGAGGGAGGAGGAGGGAGGAGAAGACATGAGATAATCTTACTGCAATTTCTTACAATGCTTTGGTGCCAACAGGAGATGCTCTGAGTTCTGAAATAAAAAGGCGATGGAATGCTGTACTCTCGGGGCTGACACAGACACCCCCACAACATCCATAAGCACATCCAGCTGGGCAGACATTGGACCTCACACTATAATTTCAATCCTCCAAATTCCCTGTAGGCCTCCAGAAACATGCAAAATTACCTCTGCACCTCTGTCCTTTCCCCATTCACCCAGGCACTGGGATGGACACCTGTATCTTCACAGCCCACAGCTACCACCACACCACACTCAGCTCACACTGTTAGATGCACAACCACACCCATAGCCATGCACACAGCCCAATGTACGAGCAAAGCCAAATGTGCGCCCAAGGCCCCTCAGACCAGACAACCAAAGCTCCACCTCTCTCTGTGACCCTGGTCACAGCCACATCCCCCTGCCCACCCGGAACCACACCAACAGCCCTTGCTTTGGTCAGATTCACACCCCAGTGCCGTGGCCGGGGGCTAGCCTGGCTGGTCTCCAGCTCTAATGTGTCAGTGTGTCACACTGAGATAGGGGGTTCTGCGTTTCAATAAAGATGTCCTTGTTTCCCAAAAGCGGGGGATGGGAAAGAGAAAGAAAGGGATGCTCAGCCCAAAGCAGCAGGATGGCCTTTCTGGCCCGAGTCTGCTTCCTCCATGTCCCCCTCAGAGAGGAGACGCTCCTCACGGGAGCAGCCACCTCACTCCAGGAAGGAGTCTTAGGCACCCAGGTTCCAAGCAAATGGGGGAAAAAAAAATCCTGCCCTTCTGAGTAATCTCAAGGACTACTTTCTGGCTCCTTTATGCTTCTCAGAGAAGGGCCAGAATAAGAGCAAACAGCAGTTCACATTGCTAACATCTATGATATTGTCATCATGTTATTCTAACCATGGACTTTTCAATCCGCGATCTCATTTTATGTACCTTGGCGCCTTTGGGATGCCCCGCTTCTGCGCAGCCTTGGCAGGGAGAAAAAAGGTCTGGGTTCTAGTTCGCGGGAAGGCCATGTAAACGCCTCATGTGTCGGATTCTCACCTCGAAAATGAGAGAAGGCTCCAGACGTCGCCTGCAGCCCCTTCCGGCTCTCGCGTTTCAGGCTTGCACACATTCTAGACGGGCACTGTCCAATAAAAATTTAACGCGAGCTACACACATAACTTTAAATCTCCTACTCGCCACGTTGAAAAAAAGAGAGAGAGAGAAAACATTTCAAAAGAAGTTAGGAGAAATAGTTGTCATGATATATTTTATTTAACCCAATATGTCCCAAATATTAGCATCTCATCAAGGAGTCAATGTTTAAGAAATTATAATGGTTCATTTTACGTTCTTTTCTCATACGAGGTCTTCAGACTCTGGTATGTATTTTACATGTACCACACATCTCCATGCGAATGCTGGGTTTTCATTGGAAAAGTTAACCTGCTTTTAGAGCTTATTTAAAAATTTACAGTTGAAAAGTGAAAGGTATGATCCACATACCTAAGCTGTTTCAAGCTTTTTTTTTTTTTTTTAAATTTTCCAATAACTGAATCGAGCATCTGTTTTTGAATGAAAAGGAAGCGAAATGTAAGGTTTCCGTCGTTGGTGGCACCAGCCACACGCGGAGAGTTCCACAGCAGCACGCCGCTGGGAGCTCCCACGCTGGGCCTCTGCGCAGTGCGGGTGGTGGGGTGGGCGACATGTCAAGGGAACTGCTGGGATGGCCCCCTCCCCTCTGCTCATGCATCCCCCTCCCCCTGCACTGGGCAAACTGCTAGCTTAGAGTGAGACAGAGCACGGAAAGGTGTCACAGCCAACATCATCCCAATCAACGCCTGCCCCGCCATCTCAGCGTCTGCGTGCCAAGAAGCCCGAGAAGTAAGTAGCCGGCCCACCGCATCCACAGAAAGTCTCCAGCTCCTTTCACAGAGCTGCTGCCAACGTTTCCACAGGCGGAGGCTTCGTTTCCCGCTCAGACACAAAGGCTCAGGCAGGCGTCTGAGCTTCCTTTCCTTCCTCAAAGGAATGCCCGCCAGGCAGCCAGCCTGGGCTGCAGCCCAGACTCTACGTGTCCTGTCGGGGATGTGGGCTGTCTTAGTACAAGTCAGATACAGGGTGATGGAGGGGTGGGGGTGGTAAAGACAAAATACCAGGACAGCAGGTGAAATATGAATATTAACTTCAGAAAGTAAGGTCAAGAGGACACAGCCACTTCCAGCTCTGCACTCAACCAGTGGAGACAGGGAGCCTCTGGGCGTTAGAACTACCTGGAACTTGGTACCCCTCAGTCTGGGAAGGGGAGGGAAGCTTTGACTGACGCCTCCAGGACAACCCTTTGATGTTTTCTGGAGCAGCAGAGAAAAGGTACAACTAGCAGAAGTTTCACAAGTAGAATTATTATCATCATGGGTAATAGCTCAAGGTCATGGAGCTACAAACAGACTTTAAACTCAAGTCTGTTTGACTCCAAAGCCTGCATGCTTTCTGCTTCACAATAATAGGTGATGTTTATCGAATGGTGACATGTTCCTGGCACCATGCTCGATGCTTTCTAAACGTGCACTCATTGATATTCACAACATATCTATGAAGCAAATATGACCTCGTGCCTATTTGTACAAATAGAGAAAAGTGAGTCTCACAGAGGTTGTGTAACTAGCCCAAAGTCTTGACACTTGCGATAGAACAGAGATTTGAGCCTGATTTCTAAACTCACGCACTTATCCATGATATAATGCCCCTCCTCTTTAAATTAGAATATTTATGGTGGCAGACATTGCTAATATCCTGCTCATGCCCTACCCCTGAGTTCACTACAGCTGGGATGGTCTCAGACCCCTGAAAGCATCCCACCTCAAGTACCTGTACCTGTTTCTCTGCCTGAAGGCTTTCTCAGGCATTTGGGGAACTTTGAAGGCTTTACAGCGTCTGGGGTATATGTTTCCTGGGGCTGCCCTAAGAAAGTACCACAAACTGGGTGGCTTAGAACAACAAAAAAATGATTCATAGTTCTGGAGGCAATAAAATCCAAAATCGAGATGTCAGCAGAGCCATGCTCTCTCTGAAGGCTCTAGGGAGGATCCTTCTTTGCCTTTTCCAGCTCCTGGTAGCTGCCAGCAATTCTTGACCTTCCTTGGTTTGTGGCAGCATATCCAGTCTCTGCCTCTGTCACAAACACTTTGTCAGAGAGCCCCTGTTGGGGGAAGACTGGTGTTGAAAGAGGTGGCACATATGTCCAAAACTGGTCCTAGGCCTGTGGCAACATGTAAAATAATTTTGCTAAGAGTTGTGTAATTAATGTTGAGGGTTTTCTCAATCATTCCCAAGAAATGGCATAAATATCAAGATACGTTCCACAAACCAAGGAAATCCAAATCCAATGGACTAGCAGCAGAAGAAAGATCTAGGAAGGAGGATTATAGGATGGTAATAATGTAAATTAGGAACTTTCCAATACTATTATGGAATGCATCCACCAACTCTGTGGTTTCCTTCCCACCAGGCTGATCTGTCGTTGCCTGTGCAGCATGTCTCAAAATGCATCCTGCAAAATCTCCTGAGAAAAGTCTCTGTGGCCCAATCAAGTTGGTTAATACTTATTATTATTTTTTTTTTCAAAGATTTTATTTCATTTTTAGAAAGAGGGGAAGGGAGAGAGGCAGAGAGGGAGAGAGACATCAATGTATGGTTGCGTTTCACCTGCCTCCAGCCATAGACCTGACTGGAGACCTGGCTTGCAATCTGGTTATGTGCCCTGGCTGGGGAATCGAACCTGCGACCTTTGGGTTCGCAGGCCGGCGCCTTATCCACTGTGCTACCAGCCAGGGCTACTTATTATTTACTATTCTTGAAAATGCACAGTCCATATTAGTAAACTGAAGGTTCTTGCTGTCAAAAATAAAATCCATTTTAATGTTGCTTCCCAAACTTATTTTGCTATGGAAACTGTTCATCACATAATACCTATTTAATATTCTAAAGAGCCAATATTCCACAGACTCTACTTTGGGAAACCCCAATCAGTTTAACCAGTATGTTTGCCAAACTGTCTGCCCCAGCCCACAGGACTCCTACTGCAGATGGTTCTAGGATAGCAACTTTCAACCTTTTTCATCTCATGACACATAAACTAATTACTAAAATTCTGTGGCATGCCAAAAAATACATTTTTGCTGACCTGACCCCCTCAACCCTCCCAAAATGGATATAATCTTGATTCATTCATATCATATTGGTGGTTGTTATTTTTTAAAATTTGACAGCCTAAAGGAAAAGAGGTCAGTGCCCTCGACTAAATAGTCAGGTATTGCATGTTTTAAAAATTCTTGCAGTGTCTTGACTGGTGTGGCTCAGTTGGTTGGGCATCGTCCTGCAAGAGGAAAGATTATAGGTTCAATTCCCAGTCAGGGCACATGCCTGGGTTGCGTGCAGGGTTGGCTCTCCTGCTGGGGGCATGTAGAAGAAGCAACCAATCAATGTTTCTCTCCCTCTCTTTGCTCCTCCCTTTCCCTCCCTCTAAAAATAAATAAAATATTTTTTCAAATTAAAAAAAAAACACAAAAATTCTTGCAGCACACAGGTTGAAAATCACTGTTCTAGGACATAACTGTCCTTTTGTGTCCACACCTCAACCCTCACCCCAATCTCAATTCCCTTTCTCCTTTTTGTCTCATTCTCCATGTTGGTTTAGGTCACATGGACTTTTGGCCAAATCTCCCAGCATCATGGACCTGACATGTAAGTCCTCCTGCATAAATCCCCTTTGGTCAAGCTGAGTTTCTGATCGGCCCTTCTCATTTCTTTCTTTCTTTCTTTTTAAAAAGATTTTATTTATTATTTGTAGAGAAAGGGTATGGGAGAGAGCCAAAGAGGGAGAGAAACATCAACGTATGGTTGCCTTTCACCTGCCTCCAGCTACAGACCTGGCTAGAGGCATGGTTTGCAACCTGGTTATGTGCCCTAGCTGGGAATCGAACCAGCAACCTTTGGGTTCACAGGCCGGCACCTTATTCACTGTGTCACCAGCCAGGGCTGGCCCCTCTCATTTCTACCTCTTTTAGGTGCATAACAGGGCAGGGACCCTCCAAAAAATGGACAACTTTCCATTATTTAAAGTAAATCACTACCAGTGTGAAAAAATTTGGAAAAGACAGAAAAGGGTAAGAGGAAAATAACCATCACCCAGAACTAAGAACAACAACCAAAACAAAAAAAACTTTTCCTTTGTGAAATTTCAAACATACACAAAAGTAAAAAGGATAGTATAATGAACCTTCATATTCTATCACCCAGTTTCCTTACATACCAACTCCTGTTCAATCTTATTTTATTTATAATTTCATCTAATTCTCTTCCCTCCTGCCTTCAATCTTTTAGAGAAAACTCCAGATGTCATACTATTTCATCATTACATATTTCTCAAAATGTGTCTCTGAAATACATGGATTCTCTCTCTTTTTTAGAGTTCTAATACCAATATCACGCCTTAAAAAACTAACAGTATCATATTACCAGTCAGTGTCTAAATTTCCCCAAATAGTCACATATATCTTACATAATTTGTTTGAATAGTATCCAAATTACATCCATGTGTTGAATTAATTAACGTTTCTTCAATTTCTTTTAATCTATACATTCAACCACCATCCCTTCTTACCCCTTGCAATTTATTTAAAAATTTGAATCACTTGTCCTGTAGAGTCTCCATAGTTCGGGTTTTGCTGATTGCACCCTTGTGGTATTACTTCACATGTTCCTCTGGGCCATGTGTTTCTTGTAAATTAGTAGTTTCTGAGTTTTGGTCAGATTCGGTTTTGACTTGGTGCCATGAATACATTACGGATGATGCAGGAGACTTCCATTGGAAGACACATCATGTCTCTTGATGTGTCCTTTTGAGGAGTAATTTTTAATAACTACAGGGCAGATTCATGAATTTTGTTAGAGGTACAAAATAGTGATATTCTTTTTTTTATTCATTATTTTTAGAAAGCTGGGAAGGGAAGGAGGAAGAAAGGGAGAGAAATATCAATGTATAGTTGCCTTTCACCTGCCTCCAGCTGGGGACCCGACTTGCAACCTGGGTATGTGCCCTGACTGGGGAGTTGAACCAGTGACCCTTGGGTTCACAGGCCAGTGCTCAATCCACTGAGCCACACCAGCCAGGGCCAAAATAGTGATATTCTAAAAAGTGTCAGCGTGTTTCATTTTTTAGCTGGACTGTTTCTATAAAGAGAAACTTACCTCTATTATGATATTCAGCCCAGCGAGGAAAAGAAAGATAAATGCTTAATCCTTTCCCTGTTACAGCCATCTTTCAAAATAAAGATCTTTAATACCCTCCAAACATGACAAGCAAGTCTTAGTGTTGTTATTTTGTTTTAATGTCATTCCATTGGTATCCAACTAATAGAAATTAACATATGTTTCAGTCAATTGAAGTTATTATTCTTATTAATGCTCAGATTATCTGGAGTATTTTTCTTTTCTTTTTAAGATTTTATTTATATTCCCCAGAGAGAGGGGAAGGGAGAAAAGCAGAGAGGGAGAGAGACATCAATGTATGGTTGCCTTTCACCTGCCTCTAGCCATTGACCTCGCTGGAGACTTGGCTTAAAACCTGGTTATGTTGCCCCGGCTGGGAATCAAACCAGTGACCTCTGGGTTCACAGGCTGGTGCCTTATCCACTGTGCCACCAGTCAGGGCTGAGGTTGTCTTATTTTTAAAGGCTTAGTAGAGTTCTCTGTAAAATCATTTGGGCCTGGTGCTTTTTGTGTAGGGAAGCTCTTTAATTATTTTCTCTATTTCTTTTATGCTAATTGATCTTTAAGACTTTCTGTCTAGACTGGGGTCAACTTAGGTAAATTGTATATTTTGTATTGATTGTTTCAGTCCTGGGTTTATTTATCAGCCCTACTCTTTTTTTATTTCAAATTTATTAATTTCTGTTTTCATCTTTTTTGATTCCTTTCTTCTAGATTCTTTGGCTAACTTTATAGGTTTTTTTCCCTACCTTTTTTAAAAGAGTGAGTGGCTGGTCCACTATTAACTGCTTTAGCTGAGTACCAGGGACCTGATTATTTGTGTTTTTATTATCATTATTTTAAAGAAATTCTGTAATCAGTACTATTGCTGACAACAGCTACTTATTAACTTTTTTTTTTTTAGTGGAGTGGTCATTGTGTGGGATTTTTTTGTTAATAACTATTGGTTTTATTGTGATCGGAAAGCTTTCCTTCTGTTCTTGGGAATTTACTGAGGTTTTCTTTAGGTCCCAAGGTACGGTCACTTGAGAAAGAGGTGTGTCTCCAGTACTGGGATTCAGATTTCTATACCAGGTCTGTCCAGAAGGTATCTAGTCATATAATATGAAAAATAGAGACATGATTGAAGAAGATATGTGATATAAGGAACATTGTACATAAGACAATGACTCCTTAGTTCCCTTAGGACTGCACACAGTTCTCCCAATTATCATCAGCTGCCCTGTCGTATTTTCCTGAATCTCATCAAGGGTCTGAAATCTCTTCTTCAAAGGTGATTTTATTTCTGGGAAAAGCCAGAAGTCACAGGGCACCAAATCTAGGCTCTAGGGGTTCTGAGTCACCTGGGGATTTGATGTTTCTCAAGAAAACGTGATACACAAGAGGGAGTATTATTGTGATGAAGCTGCCAATCACCAGTTGCCCATAGCAGCAGCCTTCTGAAGCACCCAAATAGTTTCTGTGGATGAATGTTCAAACTTACAATGAAAATCTGGTGCAGATTTGTTCTCTACTTGCTCAGTCATTTTGAATGAGATGGCTACACAATACATGTGCTCACTCAGTGGTGTCCACCACCCCTGCTGACTAGCACAGTGAAGTCGTCATTGTTCACACAAGCGCATTCATTCCAGCCTACTCTTCTTGGCTGCCAGGTTATCATGAAGTTGCATAAACCAGTCTCATTATATTAACAATGGCTGGACTTTTCCTGAACAGACCTCATATAGATCTATAAGAGCTACCTTGTTGGTTACATATTTCGATACTCTGATATCCTTACTGCCCATTTGGTCTGTCTTGGATAAAAGACATGTATTAAAATAATCTATTATTAGTAAGTTTCTATTTCCCCTGCATCTCCTATTGTCAAGTGCATAAATATTAATAACTTACATACCTTTGTTCTGAATTGTTGCCATTAGCATTTTATCGTCCCCTTCTTTGTCTCCTTTAATACTTTTTGGTTTGAATTTCATCTTGTCAGATATCAAGATCACAACTCTGCTTTTAAGTTTTAATTTGCATTTGCTGTAACATCTTTGTCTATCCCTTTACGGTTAGCCTTTGGGGATCTCTTGCTTTAGATGCCTCACCTGTGTAGAGCAGCATGTTAGATTTTGCTTCATTAGCTACCTTGAAAATCCTATTTTTAATTGTTTATTAATTTCTTGTTGTTGTATTACAATTGTTTCATTTTTCCCCCATTGCTCCTCCTGCCCCACCCACCCCATCCCCTCTCCCACATTTGAAAATAATTTTTAATAGGACAATTAAGCCCCCATTTATATTAATTGATATGCTTCACCTCAACTCTGTCATTTTATCTTGTGACTAACTTTCAATATAATTTTTTACCTGTATAACTTTCCTCCTAGCTGTGTAATTCCTTCCCTGGGCAAGGTTCCATGTGATCCACTTTTGTTTCCACCAACCCTCCTGCTGGTTTTGATGCTATTTTGTAGTTCACACTGATCACGTCTTGTGATATATCCATCTTGAGACCTTAAAGTTTGGAAACGGCCTCAGCCTGTTCAAACACTTAGAGTCAAAGCATTAGTTTGCTGCAGTGTGTTCCATCTCGAATGAAGGAGTTGTTTAGAGAGAGGCTCACCCAGGCTTGCTTGACATAGGAGTGAACCCACAGTTCGGGAATAAAAAGACAAAGGGTGTTAGAAGAGAGAAATGTTTCTGGGAGCGTTTTCCCTAACTTAATGAATTACTAGGAGATTTGTGGCTGCCCAGCCCGTCTGGGTAACTCTTTCAGCATATGGACCCAGAAGTGTCATGGGCTGGCTCCATGATATCCTCACTGCCCTTTCCGTGAACTGTGACACTTCCTGTCACCAGTTTATTTTCACTTCTCTCCTGGCAGCTGTCCACTGTAGTCGGCATGCATTTGAAATCATTTGCTACTTACTTGAGAATTCACGCTAGGGAGAAAGGGAAGCAAATAACCATTCCTGGGGACACCACATTGTCATGAATTTGAAAGAAAAGTCAACATTGAAGAAAACTCATTTCCACTTTTTTTTTCTTGCCACCCAAATGACTGTGGATTAAGAGATCCAGAGAATGCCAAATGCGCTGTTGGAAAAGGGAAAGAAAAGTTCAAGGCAGTTTCGGGGCTGCCTTAACAGGCTGCAATTCCTGGGTGAACCCTGCTCAGACCAGGCGGCTCCACAGTCCCTCAACCTCCCTCTCAGGGCTGCTCTTGGGTTTGGCACCCATTCACCCACCTCAGGCAGAAGCTGTACATGCTCAGGTTTTCCTTGGTATTTTCTGGAGAGCTGTGGTCTGATCTTGGATGGAATTGCTGTTTGTCAACTAGAAGCATAGGGAGCTGAATGTGGGAGGGAACCTCAGAAGAAGGCAGTATGTTTTGGATTCCAGTTGTAGGCCTGACCATCTGAGTGACCTCCCTTAAGACTCAGCTGCCCCATCTAAACAATGGGGAATATAGGATCGCACAGGGTTTTGGAAGTCTTAAATGAGTTCATTTAACTCGGTGGCCCTCAAAGTGTGCTCCCAGATGAGAAGCATCAGCATTCCCTGGCCACTTCTCAGAAATGACCATTATCAGGTCTCAGCTCCACCCACTGAGTCAGAACCTTTGGGGAGAGCATCCAAGTCCTGAAAAGCCCTCCAGGTGAATTTAATGGCCACTGAAGTCTGAGAACCACTGGTAAGTAAAGCATCTAGCGAAGATTCAACCATATAGTAAGTCCCAGACAAATGGTAACTATTCGCCCTAATATTATTTAGAGCTCAGTTGAATTCTGCTTTTATAATAGCTGTGTACCCACAGCGCAGGGAGGTGGCAGTTTGCTCAAGATTACAGTGAATTACAGGCATAGCTGGGATTGAACCAGCTCTTTTGATTCCCAGAAAGGTCTCTCTTTCTCTCCCTCTTAAAAACTAATGTGTCTTTCTCACAGCTTGGAAAACAGAGATAATGGTTAAAACTATAGCTAAAACTTACCTACAACCCTAAACTTCTTCCCAAGAGAAATTACAGTTGATGTTCATATGTTATCTTTTATACTTTTTAATGTTTAATGCTAATAAATTTACAGGTGTAGGTAAACAATATGCTATGTATATAATATGTACTGGTATACATATAATAATTGGGAACACACTGAATAAATGGATTTAAAAGTCAAATAGGTTTATAATTAGAAAACAGCTCCACCTCTCCCCACTCTCAATTCTTGACCTGAGGCAACTACTTTCTATCTTTTTGGCTATTTGTTCTATTTTTACTCCACCTTTGTAAATACCATGCGTACAATATTCTCTCTTGATATTCTGAGTCATATCCAAGGACTGCTGAAGCAGGCACACTGGGGTCCTGTGGGCATGAGAACTGAGGTGTGATGAATGGGTAATGAAATTGGACCTGGGGAAGCTGATGGTCAGCCTCAGGAAGACTTCCTTAGGAAGTGAGGATGACTATTTAAGCCACTGCTCATGTACTAGAAGGGGAGACAGGTTGCAGAAACACAATGTGGGTGCAGGAGGAAAAGATAATACTTAGATCCAGAGTAAGGGGCTGCATCATCTGAAGGCTTGACAGGGGCAGGAGGATCCAGTTCCCACCCAGGTGGCTCACTCACATGGTAGGCAAGTTGCTGTTGATTGTCGCCTGGAGGACTTAGTTCCTCTCTACATGGACCTCTCTGCAGGGCTGCCTGAGTGTCCTTGTGATATGGTAGCCAGCTTCCTCCTAAGTGAGCATTTCAAAGGTGAGAGAGGGTCTGGTGGAAGCTGTATCTCTTTTGTAATAGCCTCATAAGTACCCTAATTTTACCTCTGCTACATTCTTTTTGTTAGAAGTCAGTCAGTAATAGGCCACATTCAAGGGGAGGGAAATGAAACTGTACCTTTTGAAGAAAGACATATCAAAGAATTTGCAGGCATATTTTTAAATCACCACAGCAACCAACATATCTGTACATGGAAATAAAGGAGAAAATACTATGGCTCTTTTTTCCATTGATTCCATATTTGAATTCCTAGAATCAATTAAGGAAGGTTAATAGAATACAAATTCTACATCAATTCCCACTTATTGCCGGTGGCTTCCAGGAACACCATGTTGCAAAGGATTCTGAAAGCACATCCAGGTCCTGCAACAAAGACTGCCATGGTGGATTAGTGATGTCTGCCGTCAACACCAGTGGAGTCCCTGGCACGTGAGTTGAGTATTTGTTATTTTGTTATTTCTGTTTCAAGTGCTTGACCCTGTGATAGGGACAAATGTGAATAACACATTGGCCTGGCTCTCTAATTGTTCACAACCTATTTATTGAGGATTGTAATGGATGTAGTGAGCTGCTCCTTGAATTCCACTCATTCTTTCTTTCACAATGAGAACTGTAGCTAGATACCTTATTGCCCACAGGTACATTCCTCAGCCTTCTTTGAAGCTAGGCCTGGCCATGCAACTAAGCTTTCTCCCAAGTATTGTAAGTAGAAATGTTATATGCCGCTTCTGGTGCTATGCCTCAACACTAAGCCATCCCTAGGAGTTGGTGGAGAAAAAATAGGCAAGGACACAAAACCCCTGAATGACCATGTGGAGTACAGCCAACAGTCCATCTGAAACCTGTCTCCAGGACTTTTACAGAAGATGGAAATGTTTTTGCTCTTTAAGGAACTAATATAACAAACGCAGATGAAATATATAATAAACACTATAAAATCTTCACATAGTACAAGATAAACGCACACAAAAACATCAAAAACTCATGTAAGGGCCAAATGAATTATACTGAATATTGGAGGTCCAACAGCAATTTGTGCTTAATTGTAAATAGTAACAACTCCCAGAGTTATTGTGAAGGTTAAATGAGATAATACCTATGAAGTACTTTGCACAGTACACAGAATAATATAAATCATCAATAAACGTCTGCTATTTTCTTATATATTCACTCGTAAACCTTGGTTGAGCAAAACATGTGTATGCCAAAAATCAGACTTCTTTTCATTTAAACACAATCCTGGTTCATTATTTTGTTCGTTTTCATGATTGAATATATTTGTGCCTATTGATCCATTACTGGATAGGCAGCCAAGATGAATACCTGAGGCAAGGAAGAAAGCTATTACACAGCACAGATGTGGCCTTGGTGTCTAAGGAGTAAATTGCAGTCATGAAATTGGAAAACTAAAACTGTGGAATGAATTTAAAAGATTAGAAGTAAAATCAGTCATTCTAGGTCTGGGCCAAGGCAATCTAAGTAGTGGAAGTGTATTAATATTCATGAGCAGAACTATTGTATAAGCAGTAAAGTTTTCATGAAGAGATGCACTTAATAGAGAAACACACAGTATACAAATATACGATGGCAAAAAAAAAAAAAAAAATCCAAACAAACAAAATACATGATGGCAGAGAAGGCCCTTACTTCTCAAAGGTGCCTTGGGGAAAAAGAGTGCATTGCTATTATCAGGAGCTATCAATATATGGTTGGTTCTTCCTCAGCATCAGAAGAAAGACACCTTTACCCTCGTTTCCACTGCATGTTCTTTGGAAGCCCAGGACTTGATCAGTCACTGGGCTAATGACTGAAAGCTTGGGAAGGAGATAAGAGGTCACAGCTATGGGAAATTAGACAAAATATATGATTACTTCCTGCTCTCAATGAGCTTATAATCTTATGGGAAAGATGGATGCCCACACAGGAAAAAACAGAATGCAAGCTATTCACCCATAGCAAATGAATAGTTAAATGACACCATCCAGGCTGAAGGCTACAGGAGGGCAGAGAAAGAATTGCTCCTTGTGAACTGGGTTAGACCCATAAAATGTTAGAGCTGAAATGGACAAGCAGCTTGGTGTTGGTTTTCTTCTCATGGTTGGTGATTTCTTGCTAGTCCAATTCCTGTTCATATTTTTAAATGACATACATTCCAGAGCCAGGTAGAGAAGAAAATTCACCGTGATTATTTTCTTCTGGCCATTGAGAGGGATTTTGAGGGGAGGACTTGAGGGTGTATTTTATTTTTTGAAATGAGGTGGGTGGTAAGAAGAGGAAGACGGGGAATGAAAGAAAGAAGAGAGAGGACTTTTGTGTCCCCTTTTCCAGTGCAAATTCTGAGAATGCCCCCCACCCACCCCATGCCGTCTCTTTGGCCTTGAGTTGATTCTATTCTAGTCACCATTCAAGAAGAATAAAATGAACATATTTCAAGTGCTATTTCAATATATTTGTCTTCCCTTGTATATAAACTATCACAGGAATTCTCACTGGGATTTGAAGCTTTCAGAGCTCCCTTCCATTCCAAAGATGGCTCCGTCTTTTGAAAGTCTGAGAAATATCCCTTCAGCTGTATTTGAGATGGGAGAGTCAAGTTAGGGTAAAAAAAATTTTTTTAGCTTAAAAAAATTCTCAGACATTTTTTTGCTAAGCCATAAATCAACAGTGGTTGAATTAAAACAGATCAAGCTTGGCTGGGGTTTAGACCTCCATGAGGTCTCTGGCTAAGCTTAAAGGGGAAAATAAACCAAGTTAATACTTTTTAAAAAACCAACTCCTGTGCATGTCCAGTTGGAAGAGAGCAAATTCCATTTAATGAGAGTCGACTCTTCTAATCACCCCCATGTTTGTATCTACATAGCATTTCCTCAGTTTGGCCCCAAACCTGGTTGTCTTTTTCATACATAGGTACCAAGACCACAGACAGGAGAGAAATCAGAACTTGCTTGGAATCCAGTACCCACCTTTCAGATAGTGTGGGTTGCCCAGGGAATGGGTACTTAATCCTTAATATTAGCTTTGATGAGAACATAAATATTGGTTTCTGGTCTCTGGCTTCCAAGCAACTGCTTACAGAGAGAGAGCCATGATGGTCCACTCCCCAAGACAGAATGTCTGGGCTGGACACTGGAGAGAGGCTCTGGGGTGCTCACCTGACCATCTTTCTTTTGCCTCAATGGGTCAAATCTCCCAAAACAAAGGAAGCACCTTTGTTTGCAAAGCCAGAATCATTTCCAAGCAGAAAATCATTATGAATAATTTTCAGAGGCAACATTTGCAGGGATCCATGGCCTCAACTGTTTGATCACAAATCTTTTGGGCACCTATCTGAGTGTCAACACAAAAAGAAGTTTCCAGACTCATTGGATTTTTGAGGATATATGTTACTTCCCAGGCACAACTAGCATTGGATTATTTTGGGTCCACAACCTTGGAATTTGTACTAATTAAGTCATGTAAGCGTTTAATAATTGTATATTTTCTTTTCTTGTCTTCTTTTTCTTTCTATTTTTGTAACTTTATTATCCATTCATGTGAGGGGACATATCTCAAAAAGAGCCCTACTCTCACCTTCACCTCAAGTTATAGCAATCAACTGATCCACCTTGCTTTCTTTCTGGCAAATGTAATGAGCAAAACAGTTATTTCATGGATAATTTAAGTCCTGGAAAGCTTAACCCCAGAGAGATACTTCACCAATATTTATAGAGGACAAACAAATATCCATTCAGCCTAAAAATCTCTAGTTAATTCACTTATTAAACATAACTATACCAATGTCACATAAAGAAAAAAGATCTAGTACAATACCAAAAAGGTACACTTGGTCTCCAATCTTTGCTATAAACCTAGTACTTTGACTCTTTTCAGCAGTTTCAAAGGGCATGGTCTTTACAAAGCATATTAATACACTGTTTAGCCTGTAAGATGTTAACATTGAGTCTAGGTAGCCTATAAAATGGCTAAAAGTCACAATATCTTTAATATTCATGCTGATTCTTGGTTCTCAGAGTGTTGAGTCTCTGATAATGTCTTTCTTTCTGGAAGTCCCCACATCAGTCTTTTCTGGCAGGTCCTGAAGTGTGTGCACGCGTACACACACACACACACACACACACACACTCCTTTCATTTTGGTTGGTAAATGCTCTAATTTTTATAGTGCAATCCTACAATATTGCTTTGTTTTCATGGTTTCCAATCCTCTTCCTTTAGCCATGTTAATATGTAACACATCACCCTTCGGGGGAGCAGAAAATAACAAGCCACCAAATTATACTTTGCATGTATTAAGTGCACACCAGATCACAAATTAAATGTATTCCAAAAGTACATGATTTGGAACTTGTCTTTCTTCTTTTTCTTTTTTCATAAAGACCATATTAGGAAGCAAAGATAGTCTAAATGGTTCTTAGAAGTCTTTTGTTTTTATCATGTTGAATGATAATATCAGTTGCTCTCTAGTTTTCAATTATTTCTTCATGTTACACTTGGAATCCTAAATTTTAACTGAGATACATGAACACAGGGATGGCAACTTTCCCAATGCAACCCCAGAAAAGACCCCCCTCACCCCCTAAATGCCACACATAATGCCTCACTAGCAAAAATACATCTACTTGCTTCCCTTTTCAGATCAGAGACAGAAGAGGAAGCATTATAGTATTGTGGGTAAGAGATAAAATTGATTTCTAGCTCTGTTACACACTACCTGCTGAATCTTTGGGAACTTCTTTCCTGTTGTCTAAATGGCAATACTCCCACCCTAAAATGAAGATAATAATGCGCACTCACTGATAGTTATAGAACGCCCTTAACACATGGTTTGCCTGATGAACAGTAGCAGTGATTTTCAGCTTCCTTGTCCCCTCCCAAGTAGTTTCCAAGGTGGAACAAGACTTCATTCCCATCTGAATTCCCCAACCCCTCAGCAATGAGTCAATGCCCACCAAGGACCACCTGCACTGTCTTTACAGTAAATCTTTTTCCCAACAACTACAGGTCAAGCATAGACAGGTTTACTCAAGTTAAGACAAACACAAAACACTGGTTGGGTCTATGAAGATGGTTCTGTAAGCCACAGCTGGCCATCTTGGCTACCAATCAGTTCACAAGCCACAAGCCAAACTGGTAGTAAAGGGACCTCTGCCAGATTTGGGGTAGGGTTGAGGTTGAAAACAGGGGAGAGCTACTGGTCAAATCAGTTTGGTTTTCTTCAAATGAAAGAAAAATGGTGAGACTGGCACATGTGATGATGGCTAAAAAATAAACATTTAGAACATCTTAACTACCCTTTAAATATAGATTCCTGTGTTGAGTCTATTTTAAAAATAGTTTCAATATATTATATAGGCCAATGTTTTCCAAACTTCAGAATATAGCCCATTAATACAGTATAACACCAATTTAGTGTGTTACTATCAGCATTTTAAAAAAGAAATGGAAAGGGGTAGAGTAGAACGGAGTGCAGTGGAGTGGAATGGAAAATAACAGGATGCATCAAGCCAGGTAATGGTGAGTACTGTTTTGTAGAACTGGGTTGAGATATCAAGTGTATTTTTTATAGCGGGCTGCAGTAGAAAATTTTGAAAGTCACTGATATAGGCAGACTTTAAAAAAAGATTCTTCTCTTATTTAGGTATTATTTCCATTCACCAAGAAGTTTTATTGTGGAAGTTCTTCACAGAACCAAAAGCAATACCCCTGATATACATGTGTGTATATATATATATATATATATAATGCATGTATTATGTGTGTGTGTGTGTGTGTGTGTGTGTGTGTGTGTATAGAGAGAGAGATCCACAAGTAACTTGAGTTCTAGTCTAAAAAATAAAACTGTAAACCTTCTGTTTGCTTCTGAGAGGCTTTGGTGTTCAGTTGTCAGGAAAGACTATCAAGTTAAACAAAACTGAGATGTACCAAAAAGTAAAGCAGATGTGGTTATACAAATACTGATCCAAATGGTAAAAATTACTTAGGATTTTCTTGAACAATAGGAGGTGATATGATCCCCATGAATGGGAATGATGGATAGGGGGCAAATGGGCCCCTTTTCAATAGTGTTTGGTACATAGTGAGTACCCAATAAATACTTTATTTTTTTTTTAAGATTTTTATTTCATTATTTTTAGAAAGAGGGGAAGGGAGAGAGGCAGAGAGGGAGAGAGACACATCAATGTATGGTTGCGTTTCACCTGCCTCCAGCCACAGACCTGGCTGGAGACATGGTTTGCAACCTGGTTATGTGCCCTGGCTGGGGAATCGAACCTGCGACCTTTGGGTTCGCAGGCCGGCGCCTTATCCACTGTGCTACCAGTCAGGGCGTAAATACTTTTTAATAAACAAAAATTGTTCCAAGGATAGCCAGCCATGACTTTTAGAAAGCATTTGTGGGAGGGGAAAAAATACCAGGAAACAAAACACCAACCCACAACTCTTTGGAAATTTGACAAATAAAATGACATTTAGCAAAAGTGATGGAAAACAACACTCTGAGTAATTCCATACTTTCCATATTTTGAGTATGAGAGAGTTAGTATCTATGCTGGTCATTCTCTGAATTCCATGTTTCCCTGACCCACCCAATTCATTCTCTACCCTTTTCTGTCTTATTCTCTGTCCGAGGAAGCAGACTGCTAGGAACTTGCATTATCTGTCTGCCTTAACCTCTCCTTTGGTCCCTCATAACTGGTTAGGTGTGGCCAGTGGAGGTTAGCAGATGGCAGGAGATAGAGGCTAGGGCATTTATCTCTTCCCTGCTCCCGAAAGCATAAGCATTTGCTTTTAGTAGAGGTTGCTTCCTTCGGAGACCAGCTCCCATCAGCTCCTTCTTCTAAGAATTAGGCTTTCTCTGCCATGCTTCCCCAGTAATGCTGCTTCCTCTTTGTGCTCCTTCCAGCACAGAGGTGGTAACGAATCCCTACTGTTGCTGGGTTTTAGTGCCTCAATTTCCCTTTTAGGTTCTCTCAACCCTGATTACAACCCTATATAAGAGGCCACTTTCCAGGAGTCTCCTAATTTGAACCCTGCGGGGTTAATTCTGTTTCCTGCTTGAATTCTGAGAGGCCCTACTCATATTAGCATGCCTTCTTGTTGTTGTTGCTATTTTTAAATTTTAATTGTATTGTTGTTGTATTACATCCATCTCATTTCCCCTCCCCTCTTTCCCCTTCCCCACCCAACCACTCCCCTGCAAAGTCAATCCCATTTGTTGTCCATGTCCATGGTTCTTCCATGCTAATTCCTTTATTGTTTTTAAATTAAAGAATGGCATCAAACATGAAAGTCAACAACTTTCAAAACATCATTTTTTGGCCTTGGCCAGGTGGCTCCATTAGTGGAGCACTGCCTTGTATGCCAAAATGTCACAGGTTCAATCCCTGGTCAGGGCATATGCCTAGATTGTGATTTCAATACCCAGTCAGGACCCACCCAAGAGGCAACCAATCAGTGTTTCTTTCCCATCTCTCACTTTCTCACTTTCTCTCTCTCTCTCTCTCTCTCTCTCTCTCTCTGTCTCTCCCTTCCCCTCTCTCTAAAATCAATAAACATATCCTCAGGTGAGGATAAAAAATAAATAAACAAAAAAACAACAAACAACAAATACTGTTTTGCCTATCTTTAATAAATGAAAAGGCATGTTAAGCTCTCAAGAAGTCTCAGAGTCATTGCAAATAGTGTTTACTCTTGTAAAGAACTGTGAGCATTTCAGTGGCGAAGCTTGTGGTTGTTTGGTTTCTGGAGAGAGATGGCCTGGGGTGGACATTGGTTAGGCAGCATTGGGCAGGGCTGGTTGTCTAGGAAAGGGCCTCAGTAGGACTATTCAGGTCTTTGGGGTAAAAGAAAGGAGTTTGGTGGTGACTAGGGAAAGGAGAAAATGGGTCTGGCTTTTTTCCCCTAGGGCCTCAGCAAGGAAAGGAGAATGAAAAGAATCTTTAAGAACAGTATAGTGGGCAAAAGTGTAGCTAGAAATTCCTGGAAAGAGATTGAATGTGGTCCATGCTACAGATTTACCAAAGCCCGGCATGGCTGCAGTGGCATTTACATGTCAGTCCCTGTCTTCTTTTGTTTCTTTCCTTTTGTTGGTATTGGCCACTCAACCACCTCAACCTTTACTTCTCAGCCCCTGGATGCACCCAGTTGTTCACCATCCTCCAGCAATGTTTTTTCTTTCACTACCACTGGGCTTGCAGACTTAAGTATTTTCTAAGGTTTTATTTTCAATCCAGCATATCTAAGGAGATGGAGTGGTGAGTACAGTCAGAGGCAAAGTATAGACCAAAGAACAGACTGGGGCTAATGAGGGTAGAAAGTCAGCAGTCCATCAAGTACAAAAGGACTCACCAGGGCAATGAGCTCTCTTACTGGTGGAAGTGAGTTCCCTGCGAATAGGAAACACATCTGTCTTATTCATTGTTATGTGCCTGTGCAGAGGACAGAGCAGGGCACATAACAGATCCTCAATAAGCATTCACGTAATGCATGATGATGTTAGAAACATACTAATAGCTTGTCCAAAACGTCTTTGAGCTGAGGGATGAACCTAAAGGTCAGGTGGAAAGACTCTAATAAAAGGCATATTCTCCTAAATTTAAAGGACATTATGACTCCAACATGATCCACTTACATCTTAACTTGAAACACTTCACCAAAAACTAGAGCCTCCACTTAGGAAGTTCCTTGGGCCTACAGAGGCTCGGGTGTCCCCTCCTTTCCCTCCCTCCAGATGAAAGGGAGCCCATCTGGCACATGCTATAAACCAGATGTGCTGCAGGAACCAGCATAAAGGTCTCCCTGTGCTCACAATTCCTGTCTAGGAAGTCAGAGAACTTTTGGGAAATGCAGAGAAATGGCCAAATTGGTTTGCCATGGAATGTATAAACCCAACTGACCCCATGATTGGATTTCATCCTCTGACCACAAGAGTGCCAGGCAAGGGAAATGACTGAAGTTTTTCCCCATCCAAGGCCCATGAAGACAAACTGATTGACTTTAAACTTTCAGGTTTTAATTTGCCCTCTACCCAGATGGCCCCTCGGGATGCATGGAACAGCCCTTCCCCCGATGAAAACTAGCTGAACTTTTTTTTCTTTGGTTTCTTTGAAGATGGTATTATCTGATGGAATTTTTAAAGAAGTATAATGCATACTACTTTTCTAATTATAAAAGAAATACATATTCATTATAGAAAGTTCTAGAAGTCCCAAGAAAATACATAAAATACCACTTAAAAATTAACTGTAATCCCTCCACCTCACAGGTATATTTTTTGTTGTATTTTTTTAATAGGACTATATGTGCATGTAGGTGTATATTTTTTTTTAATTAGAAACAATATTTTTCTAGCATAAATTACCCTGTTATAAATGAACATTCTGGAACATAAACTTTCTCTCCACATTTTTTTCAGGTTTGATTTATAAAAGGCAGATTAGTGAATAAAAGATGCAAACATTTTTGAAGCTCTTATTGAAAATTATCCAATTGCTCTCCAGAAAGGTTGTACCAATTTTTGCTCTACCTGTTGGCTTAACTTTATTTTGGAAGGAAGTTTGTTTCCTCCTTTAGGAGTGTTCTATGAGTTAAGTCTGTAGGGCAGGGTGAGGTTTTTTTGAGATGCAGTCCATCTTTGACAGTTGATGGTGCCCCATACATACTTTTCTCCTCCAGAGAAGAGGTGGGTCAACTCAGCTCAGAAATACTTTCCACCAAATATCCCATGACTCCTTGAGTCAAACACTATGCTCTCATGGATCCTCAGCCTCTAGCCACTCTCATGTATTTGGGTACCAAGGGTTTTTGGCTTTCTTAACATGAATTTTGTTTATTATAAGCACCAATAATTATACAGAACCAAATAAATACTCATTGAAGGAAAGGTCTGGCAACCATGAAATATCTTTCATAAATTCTGCTTCTGCTTAACTCAACCCGTTGCCTACAAGCAAGAACACTGACCGATATATCAATAGCCTCTTCAGACTCAGTGTAGCCATCTATAAAATGGAGCTATCAGTGCCACCTCAGAGCACAGAGGTCAGAACTAATGAAAGAACATAAAGATATGTAATCCCACACTATGGCACATAGTAGAGGCTCAGTATATAATGGATTGTCACCTTTGGGGAATCTCAGTTTACCTTACCATAGAGATCAAGATGCATTGAAAAGGAAAAAAATCAAGCTGTTTTACTCTCAATTGTAAATATCACTATCATCATCTTGGTCAGTGATTTTCAACCTGGTAGGCTCACAAGAATATGTTAAAAGATTTTTTAATTTATTATTTTCAGAGAGAGGGGAAGGGAGGGAGAGGGGCAGAGAGGGAGAGAGACATCAAAGTATGGTTGCCTTTCACCTGTCTCTAGTTATAGACCTGGCTGGAGACCTGGCTTGCAACCTGGTGTGTACCCTGGCTGGGAATCGAACCAGCAATCTTTGAGTTCATAGGCTGGCACCTTATCTACTGTGCTACTAGCCAGGGCTCACAAGAATTTTTAAAACATGCAATACCTGGCCCTGGCTGGTGTGGCTCAATGGATTGATCGATCACCAGCCTTTGAACCCAAGGATCGCTGGTTTGATTCAGGTTTTGGGTTTCAAGCCAGGTCTCTAGCCAGGTCCACAGCTGGAGGCAGGTGAAAGGCAACTATACATTGATGTTTCTCTCCCTTTCCTCCCTCCCTTCCCCTCTCTCTAAAAATAATGAATAAATCTTTAAAGAAAACAAATAAACATGTAATACCTGACTATTTAGCCAGGGGCACTGGCCTCTTTTCCCTGAGGTTGTTAAATTAAAAAATGACCAAAAATATTGACAAAAAAAAATGTTTTGGTGTGCCACCAAATTTTAGTAGCTAGTTTATGTGTGCCATGAGAGGAAAAAGGTCGAAAATCACTGATCTTGGTTGTAGTAGCCACCTAGCAAGTGGCCTATGTATTCCCAGGACTGTGCTAGATAACATACATATCCTGCCGCTAATCCTCACAATAATGCAAGGTCTGTATCCCTTCCATTTGACAGATGCAGAACCTGACAGCCCAAATGGTTAACAATTTGCCAAAACTACTACAAGAATTTAAGCCCAATGGAGTAGAAACTGGAAGAATTGTGCAAAAGTTTAGGGTTGTCCCAGAAAGACTGAAGAACTTGAAATATAGCCATATTCAGACATCCATGCATAACCAGTTCAACATTTTGACCTTATCAAAACTATTAAATGGCTTAATAGAGGTTTCAGAATAGAAGCCTTGACCACTAGCCCTGTGAGTTTAGACAAAGCAACCAAACAGTTGTGCCTCTATTTAAACCTGAGAGCCTTGGTTGGGTACAAGATGGTGTTTATCAGAATCATCTTGAGCATTCTTGCAAATCACACATACCTGCCCTCCCCACCACAGTAAAGAAAAGGGACTGAGTGGCAGCTGCTGATACAAGCAGATCCTAAGACCGGTCTTAGACGCCCTGCAATTTGGAGAAACACGGGAGAATTGTTTTGTGTGTGTGTGTGTGTGTGTGTGTGTGTTTTCCATGAAGACTCATACATAGTCCAGCTTTATTATCTCTAGGCGCTAGAAGAAAAAAAAATTCCAAAGGTCAAAAATAAAAACACTAGTTTCATGCAATGCAGCTGCAGTGACATGGCAATGACAGGAAAATGTGAACTATGCGCGAGAGGGAGAGGCCGAGGTGCGCGCAGACAGGCTCCCCTTGAGCGGAGCTCGGGAGCTCCGGCGGCGCCGGGAAGGGGACTCCAGCCCACCCCGCGGAGGCCTGTGCTGCTTGCACGTCTTAAAAGCCAGGCTATACTTTGGCTTCTGAAATGAAAAATTACACCGAAAGAGATGCCTGATTTTTATTAACTCTCCTTAAAAGGAGTCTTTCACTCATTCTGGGGAAGATATTTTGCTTGAGTGTTTTCCCACTTTGGCAAACGCAATCCAGTGGGGCTGGATTGAAGGGGTGTTGCCCAAGGCAAATGGTGGAGCACAAAATCCCTGCAGACTCCAGGGACAATTTAAAGAAGAGAGAAGAGATTTCCTTGAATCGATATGGAATAGCCAAAATAAATGGCTACTCTAGTTCTCTTGACAAAACATTATTGCATTCCCACCCCCCACCCCCCTGCAACAAACCTCTGATGCAATTGAGCAAGGAGCGTACTGGGGACCTGGGTCAGGATTCAAAGATGCGGGGCCAAGTCCTCGGCCTCTGCCCAGCCGTCCTGTGGCCGAAGCGGGGGAAGGGGCGGAAGCAGCTTTGGGTAGAAGCCATTTCGCAGGGTGTGAGCAGATTTGGGTTTTGACGGAGGAAAGATGGCCCTGCAGATAGGGCAGGAGTGAGAGGTGCCGGGCGTGCGCCCAAAGCTCTCCGTCAACAGCGGCAAAGCGAAAATGCACATGGACAGTATTGGATTAGCAGTGAAGATTTTGGAAGGCAATCCTAGCAAAAAGCCAGAGCAAGAGACAGGAGCAATAAATCAGGCCGAGAGAAAGTCTGAGCTGAAGGGTGCCGCAGCCTGGTCCGTCCCTCTCCCGCCGGCGGAAGCACACGTGGGTCCCAGCCGGTGTTGCTGCTAGCACCCTGCCAGCGTCTTCTGGCTCCGAGAAAATGAGAACATCTTGGCTAAAGATATGTGTGTGCGGAGCTGGGGTGGGGGTGTGGGGGGTGGCTGTGTGATTTTCAGTAAAATCATTTTTCCCCAAAGGGGAAATTGAAGGCCTAAGGACTCTCAGGTTAAGCAAAGCCCCTAGCGAAAGCGTGGTGGCCTGCTGAGGTGATGTCAATATATCGAGAAGCTGATGGAAAATTAAAAGCAAGCGAAGGAGCCGGTCCCTATCTTTCAGATACATTTCCTTAGGTACCACACTGCTGACTTTTGTTTTTAATCAATAGTGAAATGCCAGCAAAACTCCCCAGTCACTATGGCAGAGTGGTTAAAAGCATAGGATTTAGAGTCACACTTCTAAGCCTCCATTTCTTCATCCATACAGTAGGTGCAATCATTCCTGCCCCATCATGTAAAGATTCGACAAAACACAAGACCTGCATGTGGCAGCTGAGATCAATTACAGAAAAGTGTTTTTCCAGGAAGCAGGGCAGTTCATGAGAAAGAGGCTCCATTTTTGAGATTCCCAAGTGAATGGCCAAGGAAAAGCAGAGAGCAATTAACTTACTAATTGTGTGTAGGTAAGGATAGACCCCCAAGGAAGAATGAAAGGGAGACAAAATTAAGGGAGGGAGGGAGGAAAAGAGGAAGGAGAGAGGGAAGGGCGGGGTTTATTTACTTTGGACTCAGCCACTGCATGTTTTAATCTGCCCCTCACCCTGAGGTCAGAGTGACCTTCATAAACCCAGGTCCCTCTGACCAGATTGCTCCCTTGGTCCAAAATTTGCACTGCTTCCCCACACTCTAAAGAAGAGGTTCATCCTTCCACAAATAAGGGTCTATGGACATTATGGTGCCCCTCCCTCTCAAGTTTCAAGTGCTCCCTTCAGTGGTTCTCATTCAGGGTGGCATTGAACCCCACATATAGGCCTACACACACACACACTTTCCTCACTCTTGGGCCTTTGGGAATGTTTAGAAAGCTTTGGTTGTCACAACTGGATGCTAAGTAGGAAAGGGGTGTACACCGTGTGCAGTAAATTGGGGACTGCGCAGTGTCCTATAACAGTCCCTGCTAAAATGCCAATAGCATTTTTGCTTAAAAAGCCCTAAGCCCCTCTGTGTCTTTGTTCCTGCAGTGTCCCCTGCCTAAAAAGCTCTTCCCCTCCATTCCATCCAACTTTCTCATCCTAAAGGCCTAGTTCAAAACTGATCTGCCCTAGGAAGGCTTGAAGGTGCCAGCACTCCACCTATAGCAGAACTGATGGTCCTTTCCTAAAAACTCCTGTGAACTGGCCTCTGTAGGGCCCTGGATTTGTCACACTTGCCCGCACCTCAAGGGCTGAGACAGGTCCTCCTGGTCTTTGCATCCTCGGGGCCTAGCCCCATGCCTGGCACCTGGAAAGGTTCAATTCACACTGAATGGAAGAGGGAATGACCTCTAGCTTTCTTTCTTATCCATGAGCAATTGTAAACCAAGACTGGAGGACAGGAGCCCACCTTCTCCTGGAAGCTGCATGGATGCCTTGCAAAATTAACTGTGAAATCACATTGCTACCAGCATACTCGGACTTCACTGAGACGTCTGGTCTTTTTACTTTTGTGTGTGTGTCTGTGTGTGTGTGAATCGAATTATTTTTTCTGGGTCATTAAAAGTTGTTTGATTTGGTGAATACCTTATTTATTTAATAAGAGATTCCACCCTGGAAGCCAAGTTCAGGAACTACGAGGCAGGGTTGCTATTTCTTTGATAGAGATCTCCTTGGCTCCAGTCATCTTAGTCCAGGCATGCTCTAGGAAACAGACTCAAATTGAAGATTTGGATTCCAAAGGGAGGTGCTCGAGTGGTGGAGACAGACATATAAATAACCATATGAAGCAGAGGCTGTCAGTGCTAAACAGAGGGACAAGCACACTGCTAGAATAGAAGTGCTAAATAATATGTGGTGAATGCATAGAAACCAGCAATCAGTTGGAGAACAGAGGAGGCAGCAGAGACACAAGTTATTCATATAATGATCATCTTTGTGTTCACTTAAGCAGCAGCCCAAACTGTGATTATGATGGTTGATTGTTGTCAGACATTAATTAGTTGCCAGATTCATGTTCTTCAATCCATTCTGCACATTGCTGTGAGGTTGGTATTCTCTGAAAATATACTTCCTACCTCCCTCCCCATAAGTAATGTTCAATAGCTTCCCATAATCTATAGACCAAAGTCCTTTGCCTGGCATCTGTGGGTCTGCCCCAACCCTCCAATGTGGGCCACACTTCCATCTCCTACCTCTCTCCTGTACCAACCTTCCACACTGGGCAAAGTGGTCAATGGCTGTGCCCCGAGGGAGAGGGCTTCATTTTTGTGGATTTGATCATGCTGTTCTCATTCTCCAGGATGGCTTCCCCTTTCTCTCAATTTCTCCAAATCCTGACTTTTTAGTCTCCATTTCCCCTATATCCTCACTCAGTTGCTCCATTTCCCAAAGCTAACCCTCGCAAAGGGCACAGCTTATTTTTCCAGCCAGGTCCAGAGCTTGGCAGCCCCCACCCAGCCAGCTCTGGTGTGAAAAATGAATCACACAATCCAAACATGGTGCCTGGGCACCTTGAGCACAATGGCAGGCTAACGGCCTGGAGAATGGAAGTTGAAGAGTACATAGCAACTAGAACCTGTTGTGTGTGTGTGTGCATGTGTGTGTGTTTCTCATCACTGACAGGTCTCACAAACTATGTGGGACTTAGTAAGTCCATTTAAAAAGAGCTTCATATTTTTTTACAAAGTCCTGTTGGACAGCAATCCAGATTCAAAATTCTACCCTGTTGTGACTGCAAAAGGGATGCTGGGACCCTCCTGGCCAAGGATGTCACCCCAGAACAGCCTGAGACTTTTCAAATCCCTCCCAGAGCACATATGCGCACACCCAAGTGGTCCTCCTGGGGGGCCTACAGTCATCCACAGAGCAGCTATTTCTGTCCCCACCACCCAAGGACTCCAGTGACATCTCTCCCTGCTTGAGGCCTAACATCAGGGGAATTGGTTCCCAGACCATCCCAGAGCCTTCCTAGCTGGGACTCGGTTTCCTCAGTCATTAGCTAGATTCTAATTCATGCCATGCAGGACTGCTTAAGGATTAGAGACAACATATTCAAAGATATTGATGGAAAATGACAAGTAACTGCTAGTTAGTTAGGATGAGCTTTGGACAGCTATTGGGGGTACTAAAAACTTAGGCAGAATGAGATTCATATGGGCAGGTAAGTCACAGGAACAGAGCAGAGAGCCACAGTGAGCAAGGCCTTCCCCTCCCACCTATATCACCTTCATTTCTGCTCCTCAAACACACCCTAAAGTCAGCCTTTCCAAAGCCTCTGCAGACCTTCTGGGCCAGACCCTCAGAAGTCTAATTTCTTTGCTGCTCTCCCAAACGCCTCCCTTTTTTTCTGAAGTCGTTGTCACGTGCACTTTGGTTTCTGGGAACCCAAGTCCCCACCTCATCATTCTACAGACACACCCAGGAGTGCAGAGCTATCTACAGCTCCCATTCCTTGCTCTGAACCTCCTAGCATCTCCGCACACAAGTCTCTCTCTTTCTACCTGACCTCTGCCTGACCAACCCTCCTCATTCCCCTGACGTGCATTCTTCACAAATGCTTTCTGAATGAACAAAAACTCCTGTCACTCTTTATATGTTACGAGCCCTTTAAAAGAATGCCACCAACTCCCCTCCCATCCTGGCCTCCCCAGGAGACACCCAGCGCCACTCTGGAGGGCAGGTCAACCAGAAGCCGGGCTGTAAAATCTGAGCAGCCCAGTTCATTCAGCCACAAAGGCGGTGACCCTTGTTTTTCCTTCCAGCCTTACAACCCCAGGAAGACAGACCACCTTTAACTAGGTCAACCAAACTCCTAGTCTTCGCTCCACTCTCTTCCCCTTTATTATTGTGGTTCTCAGTTGGAGGCACTAAATTTATTGTGATGATTTATGTCTGGAAAAAACCAGCAGACAGTTTCACGGGTTCCTGACTGAACTGGACAAGGCACCCTGTATGGAAAAGCACACCAGTAAAAGACAGTAGGGTAGCGTCAGGCTCTCTCCACTGGAGGATTTTTCTGAAAACTGTCCTGAGCTGGCTAGAGCTAAAATCCTGGCAACTCTGAGATAAAAGTCAGGGAAAGGGGAACCTGCTTTCAAAAAGCCAGTTCCATTTAACTCATGAGGAGCCATCTGTCACAGGACTTGACCTTCTCACCCCTTCTCTTCCTCTCTGCTTCCACAAATGACCAAGCATAGCTTTCCTCTCATGACCTCTCAGACCAACCTTTCATAAATAAAGGGGAATAAAGTTGCTATGTAAAAATGCACCTTGCCCAGACCAACCGCCTTACCCTCAATTTTTTGCCTGAAGTTGTCCTTTCAGGTTTACATGCTGCACCATAAAAACCAATGAGAAACAAGAAACACCTTTTCATGTAACAAAAAAGGAAAATGTTGATGCTGAAATCCTAGTCCATGGTATTGAGGGCTCGCTGGGAACAAAGACACCCAAACCCAAGTGAGTTTGTTATCTTGTTTGCTTTACTTCTGAATAGAAGCTGCACAAACACAAGACTTGCAAAATGAAGGCTCTTGAACTTGTGTGTGTGTGTGTCTTTATTAATAACCTGCATTAATCTAACTCCTGTGAAACTTTCGCTCCACCTACACTTGTGTAATCAGGCCAAATCATGCCTGAGTTATATGAGAACATGGATTCTAACTTTAGCAAATACATAGAGTCATGACCCTTTTGTTTTGATATGCCGCCTATTTCAGACAGGCAGAAAGCCACCACTAAAACCAAGAGGTATACAAGACTTCACAATTTATTAAGAAGATTAGCTGGCTTTAGTGTGTCCACTAATGATTAGTCACAAATGTGCATTCCCTCAGAAGCCTCGGAGGTCAGGTAACTCAAGGAACCATTTGGTTTAATTTTGTTTCCCTTTCTTTTTGATGTGTTCCTATGCACTGTAAATGAAGGGCTATTTCACATACCCCCATTCCTAACCAGATTATAGACAATTCGACAAGCCCACCTTAAATAGTGTATGTTTTTTCACTTTCCACTATATTTGTAGAACTGCCTGCTGTGAAATTACAAAGTTCATGGTTCAGCTGAACTTTTGAACTCAAGCGAGGATTTGACACAGCAAAACAATCTAAATGAACCCAACACGAAGTTTTCATAGTCGAAACTGCTTTTCAGCCTATTGTCTGGGGTAATTGGTTAGGAAAGTTCTTTATTGATGTTGTAAAAACTACCAGTTTAATAACAGGCAGAGGGAGTTGAGAGGAGATGAGTGGATGTACCTTTCAGCGTCTGAAATCAGGCTTCTCTGCGAGTTCACTGAACTCTACCTGACCCCATGAGGAAGGTCTCCCCAGGATAACCCACCAACTCCAGGGTTTGTGACTGAATGGCTGCAGCCTGCCAACTCTTAATACCTCAGACTGGAATGACTTCTCAAGTACTACACAGAATAATAGTATTCATTAAAAAAAAAAAAAAGTAGCTGCTGTAATGTGCCAAATGGCTACTGAGTGCTAGATCCTTTACAAACATAGTTTGCTGTTGTTTTTGTTCTATCTTCAGAAAAACTCAACAAGGCTGCTATTACCCTATTTTATAGACGAGGAAACTGGGACCAGGGAGGTTAAGCAATTTTCCCAAGATCACATAGCTGGCATTTGACTGTTCGGTGCCTCGGTGCTCTCATCTGGGAAACAAATGTTGGACAAGGTGATCTCGGATTTGAGGTTGTAAGTGCTGGCTTATGCACATGGGATACCTGGAGGGGGCAAGTTCCATATAGAAGACAGAAAAGCTCTCATTCACAGAGTCTCATTTAACCCTAACAACCCACAGGGCAGGTAGGATTACCCACACTTTACTGAAGAAATTGAATTTAGATTGGTTAACTAACTTGCCCACTGTCACACAGCTGCCAAGAACAGAGTTCGGGTAAAATCTCTGACTTCACAGCTTATTCTTCCACTTGGTGACTGCGAAGCCAGTGGGATATCATTCAAACTTCTTTGCTTTCACATCCCAAGTTTTGACTGAGAAGGAGAGAAGGGTTGGCAGGTGGAGTGGAGGAGAAAGAAGATTTGTTTTGCTTGACTAAATATCAAATTGTTTTCTGCAGAGTTTTTGTTTTGAAACCAAAAACATCACCTCCTAAATTTGAGAGCAACTGTGCTCAGAAAACACTCCTACAGTGTGGTGCTAACTCCCATTATCACTGTGTGCACCTCTGTCCCACTACTTTGGTGTGACTGCCCCTCAGAAAACGAACAAAGAAAGTTCCTCTATTGAAAATAAGGACATGGATGTCCCCATAACCATGCTTCCCCTCCACACACACCAGCCACATGGAGTTTAATAGGCTTCATCTATTTTATATATGTCTCTTGTAAACATTACATAGTTAGATTTTGGTTTTTTAATTTGACAATTTTATCTTTTAATTGGACACGTCATCCATTAACATTAATGCCATCACTGCTTTATATGAGTTTTAATGTACCATTTTATAACTTGCTTTCTAAATTGTCCTACCTGTCCTTTGTTCCTTTTGCCTCCTTTCATGTCTTCTTTAGGATTCATGGAATATTGTTTTATTACTCCACCCATCCCACCATTTGCTTGGAAATATATACACTTCTAGTAGATTTTAAGGGCTACTCTAGAGATTATAACATGCTCCTTGATTTTCAAGTTCTAATGTTATTTGATACTTTTACCCTCTTTCTTATGAACCCTTCCTCCACAATGTTATGCCAAGACTATGTATTTTAACCCTCCCTATATCTTGCTACAGTTATTATTAATTTAGATTTACCACATATTTGTCTTTGTTGTTGCTCTTATATCTTCTGCATCTCTGAGCTTCCATATGATGTTTTCTCTGCCTGAAGAATGCCTTTTATGTTTCCATTTTTGCAATATGTTGATAATACATTTTCTTAAATTTTTTTTTAAATAATTTATTTATTATTTTTAGAGAGAGGGGAAAGGAGAGAGGCAGAGAGGGAGAGAGAGACATCAATGTACGGTTGCCTTTCACCTGCCTCCAGCTACAGACCTGGCTGGAGACCTGGCTTGCAACCTGGTCATGTTCCCTGGCTGGGATAGAACCAGCAAACTTTGAGTTTGTAGGCTGGCACCTTATCATTTTCTTAAATTTTAATTGTCATTCTTAAACTTATGCTGAGTTTAGAATAGTAGGCTGGCAATTCTTTTGCACAGCAAAGGTATCATTTCATTGTTTTCTGCTTTCCATTGTTTTTGTTGAGAATTTAGATATCAATCTATTTGTTGCTCCTTTTTTCTATCTTTTTTCTCTGGCTGTTCTCAAGATTTTATCTTTGGTTCATAGCAGTGTTACTATGATGTATTCAGGCATGTGTTTCTTTATATTTAACCCATTTGGATTTGAATCTGTGGCCTAATGATCTTAGCATTTTAAGAAAATTCTTATCCTTTATCTCTTCACATATTACTTCTACCCCACTTCTCTTCTATATTTCTGGGATTCCAAATTCATGTATATTAGATATTATCCCCCTGAAGTATTTTACCCTCTCTTCCATGTTTTTTTTTTTCCTTTTGTCTTCCTATGCTTCATTGTGGATTGTCTCCACTGACCTAGCTTCCATTTCATTAATTCTCTCTTCAACTGTGTCTAATCTTCTATAAAACTATCGCCTATATTCTAATTGGGGTTATTGTATTTTATAGTTATAAATTTTATATTTGATCATTTTTCAATTCTACTATGTCCTTTATTAGAGTCCCCAGATCACTGTCAAAATTCTCAGTCTTGTCCTTTTTTCCTTTAAATATTAAGCATAGGTATTTTAAAGTCTGTGTTTGGGAATTCCAATATCTAGAGCTATATGGGTCTGTTCAATTATTTGTTGTTTCACCTGCTTTTAGTTCATGCTTGGTTGTTTTCTATTCTGTGCTACAGGTTGTGTTTAGCAGATTATTTGAGGAATTAATTTGAGACATAGGGTATTATATTCCTCTAGAGAGGATTGTCACATGCTTGTTAGGAGTGCAGAGGAGCACTAGCAATCAATTTCAAGGACACCACCATTCAAAGCTGGGCTGCGAAAGCCCAAAGTTCAATTTTACTTCTAAAATGTAGCCTTTTAAGATATCAACCAAAGGGGCAGTGGTGGGAGTAATTAACTAACCACTTTCATAGGTCTTGAATTCCAACTTTTGTTCTCATCATGTTTTAACCACATGATACTGTTAAAAAAGCTGGTCAGTCTCAACAAACTCACCCTTATTCAATAAGGACCCTAAATGCCAGGATCATCTTTTCTGGATTTTTTCCTTCTCTTGGATCTTGAAACAGTAGTTTATTCAGTAGCACATTGTCTCTTTGATGCCTTTAAAATGTTTTGGTTTTTTAAAATATTTTTTCTTTAGCTTTTCTAGTTATTGTCAACAGGAAGATTGGTATAAATTGCCTAGTTTACAATTATTGATAGTGAAAGTCTTCAAATGTTTTAAAAATATTCTTTATTTTTGTATTGTTTTCTTTCTAGAATTCCTTTTGCATTAAAATCCTTTTTTATTATGATCAGAATGGATGAAAGTTTTGTTTTTGGTGTTTTATGTTTTTAATGTCTTATTGACCAAAAAAAATTATTGATGTGATAACAGACCCCAAAACGATATTGAAGTTCAATGAGTCATACAGCTTTTAAGTTTAGGAACCACAGCATTATTATAACAAACCTCTAGGGTGGGTGTCATCCCTGGCCATTAGCTGGCTCTTTGGAGGACTTCATGGTGATTTGAGGTCCTCTCACTCTCTCTACCCACTTGTAAGTATCCACCACAGCTGAGCTGGGAAGACACACTCAATAGGCACACCAGAGTATGTTCAATTCGTAATTCGCTTTTCCATGTCGCTGCTTTGAAATTGTCTTATTTCAGGCTGGGGTGGATTTCCCAGTAGTGGTCATCCATATTGTGATGATGTGCTTCCCCAGAAGAGGGAAGTGGCTGATTCCCAGGAACCAGCAGTAGCAGACAGGCTTGGCTCTTAGAACAGACAGTGTGGCTCCTCATAGGTGGAGTAGGAAGCAAAGAAGCCAAGCCACAAACAGAAGCAGCCTCAGCAGACACTGGGCACACACAAAACCAAAGGCCAGGCCTCCCACAGTCACACTATGTGGAGGCCTCCTCTCTCAGGGCAGCCCAAGTGGGGCGTAGAGTCAATCAACAGTACCTTCTACAGACAAGTTGTAGCATGAGAACCATGACCCACCCACTCTAGGAAACACATTGGCAAAGAAATAGCTTTTCCAAGTGTACAACATGCCAATTCTCTAAAGACAAGAGACTTCAATCCATCTCTTCCCCTTGAAAAAGTTGAAAATTTTAAATGTAGGCTAAGAATAGCAACTCCTATATTATTTTCAGACATTTCACTAAATGTTTGTACACATATTAAATAATCATGTGTCATTGAGTGAGGTTCCATTATCCTTATTTTACATATTAGGAGACAGGGGACTGAAGAAATTAAGAAATGTATCCAAAAAACACATCTAGACTTGGTGGGAAAACTGTTAAAAATGAAGATTATTTGTTCTAAAGCCCTGCCACATTGCTTTTTCAAGAATTCTCTTAGAAGCAACAACGATTCATTAAATATTCACATCCGTAATCCTAAAAGAAACTGTTTCTGGCCTCTTGAGAAACCTCCAAACTTTATGTACTCTTGCCTTTGTTCTCATCCTTTCCAATACTCTGTTGTCTCTGGGCCAGGTAGCTTCTGCATACAACCTTGTCCTTCTGGCCCTCTGCTTGTCTAGTTTAATACTACTCGCTGAAAAACATGAGACCTATTTTTCTAGGCTCAAGCTTCTGACATTTTGCTAAGGTCTTCCTTTCCATTTCTGGTTTCTGGTCAAAAGACCATGCCTAGACTCAGTGTGATTTGTAGGACTATGAGAATTGACAGTCATAGACCCAACAAAACAATTCAGCTCTTCCCACTTCTAGAACACATGAAGACAATGGTTTTACAAAGGCCATCCATTAGTATCCCACTACTGCTAAAATTGCTTTAAAAAAAAATCAAACTTTATTCTTTAGGGCATTTTTAGGTTCACAGCAAAATTGAAAGGGAAGTACAGAGATTTCCCATATACCCCTGCTCCCACAGATGCATAGCCCTCTTACTATTAACAGCTCCACAAGTGGTACATTTGTTACAACTAATGAACCTATATTGACACACCATTTTCACCCGAAGCCCATACTTTACATTAGGATTCTAGAGTTAGCTTTTTAAAAAAGTCTCACTATGTCATTATCTTGCTTAAAAACCTCTGTTGGGGCCCCTTTTAGTAAAATCCATATATCTTAGGGTATACATCATCAGGATCAAACCATCCTCACCAGTCTCATCTCTACATGCTCATCACATTGAATTCCCACCTTTTCTGAGTAAGCATGGTCTTTCATATCTCCATGCTCTTACACTTAAATTGGTTCTTCTGTCAAGAAAACCCTTTCCCTGTGCCTAGAGAATTTGAGGCCTTACCTGTCTCTTCTCAGTGCTCCCAGAGTTTTTTTCCATGTATCCACATAAGAATAGTTCAGTGCAATCCACTACAACAAATACTTATGAGCAACCAAGTACCAGTCAAATAGCTAGGCACTGGGGCCATGAAGCTGAAAGAGTGAGAGTCTCTATTCCCAAGAAGCAAAGAGTCCAGTGCAGGCAATTACACCAATGACATCATCACAAACACATATATCAGAAAGCAAAATACAATTTACAAAAAAAGTTAAATACACAAAGAGGGTAAAGGTGAACACAGTTTGAGGAAGTAAGAGAAACCATCATGGAGATGGAGGAGTTGAGCACAACTGGATAAGTATGAATCTGTGGATGAAGTAAGGTAAGAAAGAGAACAGTGGAGAGAATATTCCACATGAGTAATCTTGCGTAAAATCAACAAGGTAAATATGCATGTATTTCTTAGTATTTCTTGAAGAGGCATTAGATGGGGCTATTTCACCTACAGACTCCATGACAAAATTCTGTACCAAATATATACTTAAAATAAATAGAATCAAAACCTACTGCATAAAATAAAAGATGAGGAACAATATTTCTTTACCAAAAGAGATGACTACAATCCGCTCTCTTGGGGTCATACATCACTACCAACATTTGGACCAAAAGTATTCAAGTGAATTCCACAAGTCAGAACTCAGCATCGAAGCCAACTGAACAAAGTAAACTGCATTTTTAGTTTTTGTTCTTCCTAACCTCTTTACAGAATTTATATCCTGACCATAGAATTTATAGTTTTCCTGAAATTGTTCCCACACTGCCAATCTTCGCTTCTATGGTTAACATAGTATGTTAGTTTCTTTTTCTGTTCTTTCCTGATTTTTATTCTTTAATCTCTGCCTCGTCCTCTCACACATGTGAACTTTTCAAAGTTAAAGCTTGATCTCTTGTTATTCTTTCCCTTCAATACTTTCTTTGGGGTTTACCTATGCTATAGTCTTTCATTATTACCTTTATACAGAGGATACTGAAAATCTTTATGGTTTTACAGACCCAAACAGACTTTCTATTTCTTGTCTTAGTGCATTGTCTAAGAGTGCTAATCCAATGCTGGCAGTAGGAATAATGTGGACATCCTTGTGTATTCCCAACTATAGTGGGAAGACTTCTAATGCTTTAACACTTAGTATTATTGGTAAAGGTTTCTAGCAGATGTCCTTTATCAGTTTGAGGAAGTTAGCCTCTTTTACTATGCTACTCAAAATATGACATTTCTTTGATTGCTTTTGGGCTTTTTGCTTTTTTGTGGTGAAGTACACATAACATTCACTACTGATAACATTTGGTACATTTACAATGTTGCGCAACCATCACCATCACTTAGTTCCAGAACACTTTTTAAAAGATTTTTAAAATATTATTTATTATTTTTAGAGAGAGGGAAAGGAAGAGAGGCAGAGAGGGAGAGAGGCATCAATGTGTGGTTGCCTTTCACCTGCCTCCAGCTACAGACCTGGCTGGAGACATGGCTTGCAACCTGGTTATGTGCCCTGGCTGGGGAATCGAACCAGTAGTTCCAGAACATTTGTATTATCCCAGAAGGAAATTTATGCCCACTAAGTAGTTGCTTCACACCTGTCCCCTGGCAACCATTAATCTGTTTTATGGCTCTATGGAATTGCATATTCTGGATATTTCATATATGTGGAATCATATTCCTTTTTATAATAATGAAAATAAAATACTTTTTCATACATGTGAATCATACAATGCAGCCTTTTGTGTCTTGCTTCTTTTAAGATTTTATTTATTATTTTTAGAGAGAGGGGCAGGGAGAGAGGCAGAGAGGGAGAGAGCTATCAATGTATGGTTGCCTTTCACCTGCCTCCAGCTACAGACCTGGCTGTAGACCTGGCTTGCAACCTGGTTATGTTGCCCTGGCTGGGGAATCAAACCTGCAACCTTTGGGTTTGCAGCCAGCCCATTATTCACTGTGCCACCAGCCAGGGCCTGCCTTCTTTTATAGCATAATGTTAAGGTTGACCTATGTTGTAGCCTGTTTCAATATTTTATTTCTTTATTCAAATAATATTTTTTTAATTCATATTTTGTTTATTCATCATCAGCTGATGGACATTTGGGTTGTTTCCATATTTTAGCTGTTGTGAATAGTGCTGCTATGAACATTCATGTACAAGTTTTTGTTTGAACACCTGTTTTGAGTTGTTTTGAGTATACACCCAGAAATGGAATTATTGGGTCATACGGTAATTCTATGTTTAATTCACTGAGGAATTGCCAAAATGTTTTCCACAGTGTTTGTACCAGAAGTGTACAAGAGTTCCAATTTCTCTACATTCTCACCACTTGTTATTTTCCTTTATTATTATTATTATTATAGCTATCAGAGTGAATGTGAAGTGGTATTTTATCATGGTTTTGATTTGCATTTTCCAAGTGACTAATGACGTTTAGTGCCTTTTCATACACTTGTTAGCCATTTGTATTTCTTCTTTGGAGAAATGTCAATTCAAACCATTTGTCCCAGCTTTTAATTGAATTGCTTTCCTTTTGTTATTTAATTGCAAGAGTTATTTATATGTTTCAGATACCAGACCTTTGTCAGATATATAATTTACAAATAGTTTCTCCCATTTTACAAGTTATATTTTCACTTTCTTGGTCCTTTCACTGTCCTTGATGTAAAAAGTTTTTAATTTTGATGAAGTCCAAATTAATCTGTTTTTTCTTTTGTTGCTTGTCTTTCTTGGTGTCATATCTAAGAAACCATTGCCAGATCCAATACAATAAAGATTTAGTCCTATTTTTCTTCTAAGAATTTTATAGGTTTAGCTCTTATAGGTCAGTCTCTTACCCATTTAAAGTTCATTTATTGTATATGGTGTTAAGTATGAATCAACTTTCTTCTTTTCCTTGTGGTTATCCAGTTGTCCCAGCACCATTTGTCAAAGAGGCTATTTTCCTCCACTGAATAATCTTGGCATCATTGTCAAACTTAAATTGCTCATGGATGTTGTATTTATTTCCAGACCCTCAATTTTATTTCATTGATCTATATTGTTATCCTTATAAAAGGACTACACTGGTTTTTATTACTGTAACCTTGAAATTAAGAAGTAGGTTCTGAAATTGGAAAGTGTAAGTGCCCCAATTTTGTTACTTACAAAATTGTTTTGGCTATTCAAAATTCTTTGCCATAAATTTAAGGATCAGCTTTCCCATTTCTGAAATAAATAGAGGACACTGGAATTTTTAAAATGATTGCATTGAATCTGTAGATTTCTTTTTATTGCCATCTTAACAACATTAATCCTCCAGTTCATGAACAAAGGATGTTTTTCCAATTATTTAGGTTCTCTTTATTTTTTCAGCAATATTTTATCATTTTTAGTATACAAGTCTTGCATCTTTTTAGCTAAATGAATTCCTATGTATTTTATTTCTATTTAACTATAGAAGAAGGTGTCAATTTATTAAATGCTTTCTTTACTTGATGATCCTATGGGGTTTTTTTTTTTAATCCATTAATATAGTGAATTACATTGGTAGGCTTCCTAAACTTGAACCATCCTTGTAATTCTGGCATAAACCCTCCTGGATCATGCTATATAAGGTCTGTCCAAAAAGTATCCAGCCAGGTACTATGAAAGCTAGAGGCATTTATTGAAAAATATACAAAATACAAGAAACATTGTACATAGAACAATGGCTCCTCAGTCCCCTTCAAAATAGGCACTTTGGGACCTCATACAGTTCTCCTAATAGTCATCAGCTGCCCTATCATATTTTCCTCAATCTCATTATGGTCTGAAATCTCTTCCCTTCAAAGGTAATTTTAGTTTTAGGAAAAGTGAGAAGTTGCAGGACACCAAACCTGTGCTGTAGAGGAGATGAGTCACTTGGAAGATTTGATGTTTCTCCAAAAGCTCTGCATGAGAGGGAGCATTGTTGTGATGAAGCTGCCAATCACAAGTTGCTCATAGGTGTGGCCTTCTGAAACATCTGAATAGTTTCCACGGAGGAATGTTCAAGCTTAATGCAAAATCGGATATAAATTCATAGCTCTACTCACTCTGTCATTTTATATGTGATAGCCATAGAGTACATAGGCTCACTCCACAGCACCTACCGCCCCCTCTGATTAGTATAGTGAAGTCGTCATTGTTCATGCATGCATGTTCCAGTTCATTCTCCTTTGCTGCCAGGTTACACTAGTGGCATGCAAACCATTGTGCTTACATTAACAATGGCTGGATTTTTCTGTACAGACCTCATATTATGCTTTTCATACTCTGCTGGATATTGGTAGGAAAGAATAGAGAAGTAGAAATGAGATAAATGGAAATCAATATCACAGGCTTGGGGACTGGCTGAATGTGAGGAGTGAAGAATAAATGAGGATGACACCTATATTCTGGTTTGGATAACTGGGTTGACAGCAGTGTTATTCACACAGATGAGTCAAACTATTCTCAGGAAGAAGATAAATTATTTTGAGGATACATTGAGTTTGGATGTCTTTGGGACATCCAAAAGTGTTGAAAGAGTTCCTACCAGGTAATTTAGAATATTGACCCAAGATTTTTTGAAATGGGTCATGAACTCTCAATTAGTAAAGGAAATGACAATAGAAGGTATAATATATGCTGTCTGTTATTTACCCAGTATCCATTATTCCCTTCTTCCTAATAATACACTGATATCATTGAGGAGGCCAAGCTTAAAAAACAACCAAAACACCAACTTTATTTCAACCTGCCTTGCAACTGGGAGAGGGTAGTCATTTGACACTTTTGGCCAAACAGACAAAAGCAGCAGTTACTGGGTGGGGATTTCAGAAAAGCTCTTAAAAAAATAAAATAAAATAACTGACGTGGAGGGTCTAAGCCCCTTTTCCAGAAAAGCACAATTGAAATAATATTGGTTTGCACAGTGACTCACTTTGGGGTGACAGAGGCTGCTTTGGTGGCCAACCCATCTGAAAAAGATTTGGAATAAAGAACATATTTTCTTCTTAATTCTTGGGTAGGGAAACTAATAAATGCCATGACTAAGTACTGTTGGAATCCAAAGTTCTAAAGAAACACTGTCATTTGCCAGATCCATTCCTATTCAGTCTCCTCAATTCTGAGTTGAGTTGATCTTCCTCATTATGAAGTAGGGGGCAATAAAGGATGACAATTCAGAGCATGGGTTTTATGGACTCAGATAGACCTGGATTCCAGTCTCAGCTATGCAAGCTGTGTGTCATTACTTAACTTATCTGAGCCTCAGTTTCCCCACCAGTAAAATGGTGATAATGACAGTTCCCACCTTGTACAATTGTTGGGGGGGTAAGGAGGAATAAAGAATAAAATAAATAATGCATGTAAAATATGCAAATATTAGCTCCTGTTATACTTATTATTATTACTTAAAATCAGCTTATACTAAAGTAGCTATTGCATTTTTATTGAATTTATTTGGGTGACATTGGTTAATAAAATTATACAGGTTTCAGATATATGCTATTGCATTTTTTAAAACAATGATGTGTTTTGGTGAAGGTCTCCGTTTGGGTCACCTGAGTAGATAGCATTATTTGCCAACTAGGCAAATATTGGGTTGGCCAAAAACTTCATTTAGTTTTTTCCATACAGTGGCTCTAGTAGTGCTTAGCTGTCTTTAACTTCATGCAAAACAATTTTGTTAGATTGTATTGTGATAGCTGTCATATCAGCATATATTAAAAAAAAAAAACAACTTTTCAAAATTGGTGAATTTTTGTGCAGCCTTTTTAATATTGAAGATGGAAGAAGATAAGCAACATTTTTAGTGTATTATTTCAAGAAAGGTAAAAACTGAAATGCAAAAAAACAATTTGTGCAGGATATGGAGAAGGTGCTATAACTGATTAAATGTGTCAAAAGTGATTTGTGAAGTTTCTTGGTACTATTGATATTTTGGCCAAATAGTAACTTTTTGCTGTGGACTGTCTTATGCAAAGGAAAAATGTTTAGCAGGACCCCTGGCCTCTACCCATGAGAAGCCAATAGCACAAGATAGCCAACACACTCAAAACCTCAAATCAATAAAGTTATTGGTGAAAATGGAAAATGTGTCTTTTATTTTATGGAAAAAACAAAATGGACTTTTTGGTCAACCCAATATTATGGTACCTAATGACTGAAGAGCCTCAGGGAAAAGGAGTTAGAAGCTTTGGGTAAAACTCTTGATCTCAAATGCAGAATTGACCTCTGCTCAGTGGTAGAGAAGTCTAAACCAAGTGAGAAGCCTCAAGAGCTGGGTCAAGCCACAGGCTGTGAAAGCAAGGGGAGAACCTCAGCAGAGACCAGGTGACCAAACATGGACAAAAGTGGCTCCTTCACTGCCTGGGTGCTCAGGCAGCTGGCCCAACTGCCAGCTCACAGTGATAGAGAGGGTGGCACCCTGGCCTCTCTCAGAGACAGACACATTCGCCATCCTCAGGCAATGAATTAGTTTTGGTGGAAACAGGCTTTTCCTGGAGTGACTGGGAAGTTGGCACAAGAAACTTCAGGATTCTAAAAGAAAATGGGCTTCTTCCTTCAGAACTCTGAGGCTTGAACAGCCCAAGAAGAAGCATTGCATGACCAGAAGCCTACACGGGGTATCAGAGCTCAGGAAAATCAACTTTCTCCAGAGGTCAGGGTATCACGGAAGTGCTGTCTGGGAGTGGGTTAAAAGTGATGAGCTTGCAAGGGGTTGGGGGTGAGGGTGTCTAACACAACTAAGAAGAGGGAATGCCTGAGCTCAGGGCCTTCCTTGTTATAGAAGACAACGTCTATTGATCCCAACAGAACCCAAAGAATCCTAGTGCCATTTCCAGTCATACTGGCTCCCAGTGGACTTTCATTCCTAGCAGCACCTATGCCTCTCGATGGAGGGCTCTTTCCCTGGGTTCCCTGGAGAAACAGAAGTGCCCAGGAATTTATGTCTCCCTGGAGGCAGCCCTTAAATATTGATCAGGCCAATCCAGGAGTGACCTACATGTCCCAGAGAGCTCCTGAGGAGGGTTAACCCATACTTACGCTTTGTGGAACTTTGCTTCATAGAGCAGCCTTGGTTGTTTTCCTTCCCTCCGTGCCCCATTCCCCACTCCATTCTAGCTTTTCCTAGGAACACTTGGGAACAAATCACTTGACAAGGATCTTCCACATCTCAGGGTTTGTTTCTGGAGAACCACATGCCTCATAGCAACGGTGCCCACCACCATGCTGCACATGGTTTCATGATAAATATTTGTGGGGGGGATGTAGGAGAGAGAGAAAGAGAAATACTGTATGATCTACACCACTTTTGTCCATAGACAAGAACCCAGGCTTGGCCAGGACAGCATACAAGTCAGAAAACTACTCTAGAAAAATCCTTGTAACCTGGGGGCATATGAAGGTTGTACTTTGTCCTGTGGGTAGAATTTTCTCCTCCTTTCTTTTAGAGAACATCCCCACAAACCACAATGTGTTGGGTATAAAATCTCTGACTCATACCTGAAGGCAGTTCAAGACAAGGTCAAAAAGCAGTGTAAGGGAAGTTAGAAAACATGCCCCAAGAGCAGGTCCAAGAGAGGCGATGGCCAGAGAACATTGATATCCAACTTCCCTGCACAACCAGAAGAGGTGGCACCAAGACCATCAGCTCAAGTTTGGCAAATGTCCTGCCTCTTTCCAATTTCTTTTTTATGTTCCTGCCAAAGTGACCTTTCTTTCTGGAATAGAGTTGAGGACATTGCAGAGAAGGTGGCATTTGTGCTAGGTCATCATGGTAGGAAAAGTGATGCCCCTCCCTCCCAAAGATGTCCATATCATAATACCCAGAACCTGTGCCTATGTTAGCTAACAAGGGAATATGCAGACATAACTCAGTTAAGGACATTGAGATGGGAGATTAACCTGGATTATCTGAGTGGGCCCATAAATTAACATGAGAGAAAGGCAGGAGGGTGAGAAAGAGAGAAGTTGTGATGACAGAAGCAGTCATCAGAATGATGTGGCCATGAGCCAAGGAATGCAGGCTACCTCTAGTAACATAGCTCTGCTGGCACCTTTGTTTTAGCCCCATAAAACCCAGTTCAGACTGCTGAACTCCAGAACTGTAAGATGATAAATGTGTGTTGTTTTAAGCCTCAAAGTCTATGGTAATTTGTTACAGCAACATTAAGAAACTAATGCAGTCATGAAAGATGAAGAAGAGTTTTCCAGGAACAAAAAGTAGGGAAGCCAGACATTTTGGAGAACAAACACAAAGGCTGTGGCAGAATAAGGTGGAAATAGTAAACTCCTCTTGGTGCCAGAAAGTCTGGTGGTGGACACTGTGTGTTGCTAGTCCAGCATCAGTTCCCCCTAATTTCCTCTTAGGGAAGGGACTGGTTGGCCTGAGAGTGATGCCAGGCTCTCATGAGTGGCTGATTGGGGACCGGGTACTACTCGGTCTGGCCAATGAGAGATGCAGGGAAGTCTACCAGGGACCCAGGCACTGAGGAACATTCCCTCTTCTCTTCGTTTGCACACTGTTAGGTCTGGTTGTGATGCCTGAAAGGGAGGAGGAAAGAACCTGGTTCTTTACCAATATCACCAAGTCCTTTGAACAAATAATCTCAAGTCTGCCCTACTAGTAGACTTCCTAGTGTATCGTGAGACGCTACGTTTTTGTTATCGCTTGAGTTGCAGTTTCTATCACTTCCAGACAAAAGCATCCTAACTGGGACAGCAAAGTTAAAAGGCTGAGGTCAGATTACAAAAGGCCTTGAAGGGATGAGAAATGCAGCCAACTATTATTGAGGGATCAGCTGTTTTTAATAGAGAAGTGACTTTCAAACCCGTGGGAGAGGTAAATGATTGTTGGTGCAGAGAAGATACTGGGACTGGAAAGAGACTGGATTGAAGAAGAACAGAGAGCTCCCATAACAGCCCAGGTGAGAGATTCTGAAGGTCTGAATCAAAGCAATAGGGAGGCTTAGGGGAGGGGGTACCAAGGAGGGACCAGATTCAGATCCCATTGGAGATCTTGGCACCTGAGTGCATGCGGAGGATGAGAAGTTGGAGATGACTACAGGAGTTTTAAAACAATACTCATTACTGTAATCCCAAGAATTAAGTGTTTTAAAAGCCTTTTAATGTCTACACCTGTATTAAAGGGAAGCCTCAAGCCTCCAACCCCTCCACCTTCAGCTGGGCGGCAGCCTGTATTTAGAGTCAAAAGGAACAGTGATTGAAGTCAGCCCAGATGTTAAGAGGAAGATTAACACCCAGAAGAGTTGCAGGGTCCGTAACCTTCCCCCAGAGCAGGGAGCCAACAGAGTCTCCTTTTTTTTCTTTTTTTGTCTCTTGGACATGTATGAAAATGTGTTCCAGCTTAAACATCTGGAAGTGCACCGGGGCCTTTCTTTTCTTTTCTTTTCTTTTTTTTTTTTTTTTTGTCCTCCTGTTTTCCATCAAGGGACAACCCAAACAGCAGACTTGGCAATGACATTAGCACTTCTGCAGTAGCCACGTCAGTGTCACTTTTCAATTTAAGGAAGAAAAAAAGCTTCATTTCAGATTTTTGCCCCAGGTCAGAGATTCCTTTGTCAGGTGAAAAAATCATCATAGGCATGGAAACAGGGTGAGGAAAAGGAGCCCCGGAGCCCACATATTCCAAATGGCACCTGACTCCTGGCTCTCCATTGGTAAGAAAACAGCATGAGCTGTCGAGAAGTGATTAATAGTCCTGAAACCGTAAAGTGAAGAGTGAGTGACAACACCACGACCTGAAGAAGTATGAAGATCTGTGGACAACCTGCACGTTTGACATCATAAAAGATGTACGATGAAAGATTTCTGCTCGAGAAGCAGCTAGGGGTTTGCCTTCTCCTTCGGCCAGCCCCCCAGTCTGCCCCTGTGTTTATGTGTGTTAATATATTACAGTTTGAGATTTTCAGGTTATATTTCACAGATGACATTTTTAATCTGCCTCAAAATGTAAACATAGCGAGGGTGTTCTGCAGCCACAGTGCCTGGAGCGACTGTCAAATGGAAAATTCAGTGGAAAGTTTAGCCTGTCTCCAGTTTAACTAAGTTGAGGAATGTGGCAAAAACAGGTGTTGTCTGACACAAGTAATAATTATCTTTCACCTTGATGGATGTTAGTTTAATCTGTTTCTTACATGGTAGCTTGGTCTCAGCTGACTGAATTTAGTGCCAAAAAAGCAGATGAGAGGGTGAGTGTGGCTGGTATGTGACACTATTTATAAGACAAGGCTTACAGGACAGTTTTGATTGATTTTCATAAGGGCATTTAATCATTTCTCCTGTTTGCCTAATAAATATTTAAATCTAGATAGATATCATGGTACTCTGGTAATGTACTAACATTTTCATTACAGAACTTTAAAAGCTTCATTGAGAGAGGGAATCAATTCAATGACTTTAACAGAAAAGAGAAAATGACTTACTAGAACATTTCACTAAGACATTAATAGACCCAATATATTAATGCCCCAGGATATATTACTTAGCTAGGGGAACTGTAATGTTAGCTGAGGGAAGAGAGAATAAACACATTCCAAAATGCTGATCATGAGCAAACTTATTCAAACTCTTTCAAGCTGGAGAGTGATAATTTTACACATGTATCCAGCGTCCCAGAGAGGCCTGTCTGTGCTGAATGTTGAAGCAGCATTGTCACTCTGTGACTTACTCTTTTCGATCCCCCAGAAATTTTTTGTTCGTTTTTTTAGCAATGAAAAGCAATTCAAAAAGACCCTGACTTTGGTAATCTTTTGAACATAATTCTTTCAGAAGGAGAGATAGTCTATCACCCCCCAAATGGCAGAAATAAGTATTGTGGATCATCTTCAGAGTAAGGTCTGTGGTGGGTAAAGCTGGGACCATGGATTGTCTGGATCTTGGCTCCTTTGCCACGAGCTGACTGGCATTGAGCAAGGCACTCATCTTCACTAAGCCTCAGTTTTCCTATCTGCAAAATGGGAATCGTGCTATTGCCTACTTTGTGAGACTTTGTATTAAATTTACAAAATAGAACATGGATCTGTGGGGGATAAAGCGATGAATAAGACACATATGGGTGCATTAGTGCTTACAAAATACAATACAATGAGAAAAGCAGAAGCACACGCATTATTGCAGAATAACTGGAATAATGAGCAAGTGTAATGTGTAAGTAAAGAATTCTGGGGGCAAGGAATGATTTATCCAAATATGAGTTGGACCTTGAAAAATAAGGAGAATCCCTGCAGGAAGGAGGCATCAGCAAGCAGGGAGGCAGACAAGCTACTGTTGTGGTGAAGTGAAGCAAGGAAACTTCCCACTGCTAGGACAGTCTAAAAGAGACCAAGCAAGGTTTGTCCTAACAGATACTCCTGCACCAGGTGCAAATCACAGGGAGAAGTCAGAGCGTTTTAGTGATACTGTTTCCATTACCCCAGAACAGGCTGTTTGACTAAGCCCAGAGCAGAACCATTGATGCAGATGAAATGATGGTGAGTTGTATACACACCAGTGTCTTCTCTGAACCACAAGGACCAAAGGAGCGGTGGAAGAACTGGGGGGAGAGCTGGCAGGAAAGCTGGTCCTGCATGCACATTATTCAGATGCCCCCTGTTATAACCTTCAGTGAGCCCAGCAGGTCACATTTATGGCCATACTCCCAACTGCCCAGCCTCTCCCAAGGATTCCAGTCCCAACGTTCCCCTCAAGAGTTCCGTGTGGGAGGCTGCCCTCTAGCAACAGTGGCTCACATTCACTGAGTGAACACCTACCAGGTGCCAGGTGCTGTTCCAGGCTCTCCACACTCTGGGTACTTTATGGAGAGGTGGAAACTCAGATTCCATGGGCTTAGCCTCTCGCACAAGGCTGCACTGCCTCACTGCCCTGTAATTGCTGTGGCTGTTATGGTCCCCACTCCCACAGGGCAGAACCTGGGCTGCCACCATGCTCCTCCCGAATGCCCACCTCCAAGGACCTTCTCCTGTTCTATGGGGTTCCCACAGCAGAGGTGTTGGGCTCGGGTGGCAGTTCTTACCTTATCACCCAGCCCTTTTCCAGAGCACCCTTTGGGGAGTCAGGGGAAGTTGTGGGAATGGAGCCAATGCATACCTGGAGACCCCTGATTCCTCTTAGTACCGCTGCTTAATCTGACTGTCCTTGCCTAACTTCTTCACTCCAGATGACTTTCTCTCTAGAAACTGCATGGTCCTCCCTCAAGCCTGAACCTCTTTGGAGGCTACCATCCCCAGGCTATCACACAGAACTTAACAGGTCCGCCAAAGTTAAATTGTGGGGCTTAGAGGTTTAAGCCATAAAGCCAATAGCTGACAGGCCCTGGCCAAAGATCCAGAGCAGTCTAACTGCAAGCAGCAACTAGAGAAGAAGGAGTCTTCTCCACAAGAAATCCTTCAGAAAAGACCAATCTACCCTACCTAACTAGGCCAGGAGAAGCTGGGTCCATAGCAGTTCGTGCATCCTCTCTGTGGGAATGAGGCAGTCAGCAGGGCAAGGGACAGTGAGGGGCTGTGTTTCAGGAACCCTCCACCCCGGTCAGCAGTCAACCTGCAGACTCAAAATTCGGGTGTGGAAGTTCAAAAGCTTCACAAGTACTGCCTATGTCAGAGTAGCCAAAACCACAAAACTAGAGCAATGTTAACCTATAGCTGGAGTAAAGTATAGTTTAGGGGAAAGGCTCAAGGAAAAATGACATGATGAGACCTTAGTAAAGTGTTATCCAAAGTTGAACAGCAGGAGTATGTCCCATTCCCATGGTGGCCACAGTGAACTGGCCATGAGACCTGCAAATGCTTCTCTAACCACTCCCTTCCCAGGAGGCCAGCCCTCCAATGATAGTGAGTAAAGGAAGAGGCTGGGGTCCTTCTCTGGATTCCCTTGTTTCCTCATTTGTCTCCTTTCCTCCTCCACCCTCATGAACACCTGGGCCCTTCCTACCACCTTGGTCCTCTCTCACGGTATGGGTTCTGTTTGGAGGGGTAGAGTAGACCCTTGAGTCCTCCAACCCCTAGGGACACTGGATCTTTCATTCTCTCCACAGTAAAAACATACACTACTGCTTATTTTGATAAAAGCAGCCATAACTCTGATGCATTGTCCTCACAGAGTCTCTTTTTCTATGCTGGAAATGGTGAGAAGGGAAAGGAAAGAAAAAGAAGAAGGAGGAAGAACAATCACTCATCACCCTCGTAACTACTTAAATGTTAAGTATCTCATCCTCCCAGAATATGTACCTAACATGGGGCCTGACACATGATAAAAACTCAATGAATGTATTGAATTGAATTAAAATGTTTACATTAAACATCTGTGTTTAAAGCTCCCAGAACCTGAGAAATGCCAACAAAGCAAGCACTCTGAATGTGCATGTACACATCTACCCTAGGAACTTACATAGTGCCTGAACCATGTTGTGCCAAGTCCAGGGTAATGGTCCCAAAAGGAAGGTAGTAGATTTTCATGAAAACAGCAAAGTTCATCAGTAATCCACAGACCTAATGGACTTCTCACCCACCTCACGGTGAAAGCTGGATTCCTGAGGATTTAACACCAGGGTCAAACTCAGGTAAGTCAGATGCAGGAAGCTTTCCTTCCAGAAAGGCTCTTCTGGCTTGGTTATGATCCAAGAACATACCTATGGTGACCCCTAAAAATAAACACAAACCTAAAAAAGTCTAGGGTGAAAATAGAGAGGAATAAAAACACCTAAAACGCAGAAGCTAGACCGGAACAGTGAGAATGTGAATGTGCGTGTTCACACATACATATGCAAACACACACACACAATTTTTTTTTTTTAAGTTTTTTTTTTTTTTTTTAATTTCATTATTTTTAGAAAGAGAGGAAGGGAGAGAGGTAGAGAGGGAGAGAGACAGCAATGTATAGTTGTGTTTCACCTGCCTCAAGCCACAGACCTGACTGGAGACCTGGTTTGCAACCTGGTTATGTGCCCTGGCTGGGGAATCGAACCTGCGACCTTTGGGTTCGCAGGCCGGCACCTTATCCACTGTGCTACCAGCACACAGTTTTTTTTTAAACAGCTGAGAGAGTGAATTCCAGCATGCTGGAAGTTCACTTTGACAACCATAAGAAATAAAGAGACAGAGATTGACCGGACATGATGGCAATCGAGGTTTTGCAACTCAACATTTAGTTGATTTAAATGCATATTTTTCTATGCTTACTACATTCTCATGCCAGGGCTGGAGATCAAAGATGAAAGTAACATTATCCTTGCCCTTGAGAATTTTACCACACAGTAAACTATCACTGCCATTCCTCTGACATCCATTTGCATTCTTTTGACCATCTTAAAGGTTACACAGCCCTAGAACAAGAAATTTGGTATCCATCTTCATTACTGACAAACCAGTCACAGAAGGTTAAACAAAGCAAGAATGAAAAGATAATAGCATTCACTAAACACTTACGGAGTGCTGGCCACTGTGCTAAATGCTTTATCTTGCATTATCCCCTTCACATACAACAACCACGTGAAGCACACACTACCATTACTCAGCTTTACAGATAAGGGAACAGAGATGGAGAGAGGCTACTTGCGCAAAGTCATGCAAATAGTAAATAGTAGAGCTGGGATTTGGACCTAGATCTACCTGACACCAGAGCAGCAAAATTTTTTATTAATTAATTAATTATATTAAATTTTCCCATTACCATTTATCCCATCTGCCTTCCCCATAATTATACACTGCTGTTCATGTCCATGAGTCCTTTCTCCTTTTGACTTGATCCCTTTGCCTCCTTATTCTCCCCCGAACCATAGCTGTCATCCTGCTCTCTACCCATGAGTCTGTTTCTGCTTTGCTTGTTAGTTCAGTTTGTTCATTCAGAGCAGCAAATTCTTAACTGCTAAACTGCATTACCTCCCAGGTGTCATAGTGGTTATTAGAGGCATCTCGAAAGCCATATCTTATTTGACTCTAGGATGGTAGCCCCAAGAATAGAATGAAGAAATGCACATAAAAGGAAGTATTCAAATGTCAGAAAGGATTATGGTTCCAACCAATTGAACAAACTTTATAAGGTTTTCTAAACTAAGTGGGAACTACAGGATGAGGTGGGTATATGGGAAGATGGAACAGCCTGGCTGGAAAAGGCAATGGCAGTTCCAGTGAGTGGGCATCTATAGCTGGAGCAAAGGAAGTAAGACTTCAGGGCAGAAAGAGAAGGTGGGACTGCAAACAAAGGACTCTTTCTTGTGGACCGTGTAGAGCCTTTGGAGGATCATGAGCAGGAAAATGGTCTAAAGGAAGCTGTGGAGGCACTGAATTGGGCAGGGATGGATGGGACAGGTCAATGCCACAATCAGAAAAGGCTCTGAGTTTGTAATCTGGGATGGGGTGAGATGATCTGAACAGCTTCCATGGCACATTCTATTGTAGGCTGATCAGGCAAGGATGAAAGTCAAAGAGGAGACAGAGATAACTGACTCTAAGTTTAAGTCTGGATCTTGAGCATGCCGTTGTCATTATCGAAAAAGAAGAAGGAGGAGGAGAAGAAGAAGAAGAAGAGGAGGAGGAGGAGGAGGAGGAGGAGGAGAAGGAGAAGAAGGAGAAGGAGAAGAAGAAGAAGAAGAAGAAGAAGAAGAAGAAGAAGAAGAAGAAGAAGAAGAAGAAGAAGAAAACCATGTTCTACTTGGGGTTTGTCTGTGTTTGTTGGGGTCAGGGTGACAGAAGCAGAGATGAGTTTTATGTTTGGACACTTTTTGTTTAACACAATAGAAGTTAATATTCCATGTAAGCCCGAAGCTTGGAAGAGATATCAAGGTTGGAGTGTAAGTTTGTGCATCATTTATATAAGATGGCTAAATTGTTCTCTGTGTCTAACCTGCTTCCCTTCAGAAAAAAAAGGAAGAAGGAATAAGAAAATTTAAAAAGAACTTGCAGCCTTTTTCATTTGCCCCTTTTTTAAAGTGAGGTAGACCTCAAGGGGTGGAGATCATTGGAACATTATCAATCATTGACTGTCCCTTGTACAAGTTTTGAATTTGAAACTGTCCATACATTATCTGTTTATTCTCCCTCCCACAGTCCTGTGAGGAAGAGGTTATTTTTCCACTTTACAAGGCTTGAAGAAGTTCATGAGATTGTACAAGGTCACAGTTTGTACACAGCAGAACATAGATTAGAGGTCAAATGGGAATCCAAAATCCAGAGTTGCTTGTTGTTGCAATCACAGCACTAGGTCAATGGGATTAGCTCACTGGTTGACTCAAAGGTAAGGTCAGAATGATCTCCTGAACCATTAACCACCAAACACAGACCCACTCTCCGACCCTGAAATGTGGACACCAGTTTTCCAGCTTGTAATGCTGAAAAATCCTTCTGTCACTGGTACTTGGTTCTGGTAAGATGTCCATGGCTCATTCAGCCCCTCAGATCTAATTACAGCAATGTTAGCAGAAATAGCTGCCTTTGATAGTAATATTAAGGATTTTTTTTTAATCCTAAGAAAGGTGCTCACTTTGGCCGCAAATATACTAAAATCCTAAAAATGTTCAACAAAAGTATCATTAAAAGGACAAATGAATTAGAAAACCCCATTTATGAAATCTGTGTTTGCACTTGTCCACTGTTTATTGTCCCAGAAGACTCTCAGAGCAATAGAAAGCTCTGTAGTCATTTCCTGAAAAGTGTATAAGGAACTCCTCTTTTTTTTTTTTTTAATGCATCTCCACAGCATAACTACAAGAACCAAGAGTCTTCTCTGTTCATTAAAAATGCCAAGTTTTTGGCCCTGGCTGGTAGCCCAGTGGATAAGGCGCCAGCCTGAGAACCCAAAGGTTGCAGGCTCGATTCCCCAGCCAGGGCACATAACCAGGTTGCAAACCAGGTCTCCAGTCAGGTCTGTGGCTGGAGGCAGGTGAAAAGCAACCATACGTTGATGTCTCTCTCCCTCTCTGCCTCTCTCCCTTCCCCTCTTTCTAAAAAAATAATGAATTTTTTTTAAAAATTAAAAAAAAGAAAGAAAAATAAAAATAAATAAAAATAAAATTTAAAAAAATGCCAAGTTTTTTTTAAATGCCAGGTTTGAGTCTATAACACAAGCTTCACTCAAAGACAATCATTCTACAAAATAGAGCCACCAATAATTGGACCCTCCCACAGCCTGGCATCTTTCTTTCTCTTTGGGAAGGTGCTGACTCCTAGAAATGCAGACAGCTCGTCCCCAGACACAGGGAGTTGTCCCCAGCCTCTAATAACTGTTTGTCTTGCCAGGAAGATGGGCAAGCCAAGGCAAGCCCACGGCCTGCAGCATCTGCATCTGATTCACCCTCCTCAATAAGCAAACTTTCTTCCTCCTCTCAGACTGTGGCAGGGATCAGGCTGAACCATTTCACATGCCTGACCCAAGCACAGGTCTGACTAGAATGCCATTCCCCGCCCCCATGCATGAAGCATAAGAGGTTCTTAATGCAGGGAAACCCTTCACCTCACCCCACCCATATTTCCTGTAGCCCATGAGTATCCAAATCCCACCCTCACACACACACACACACACACACACACACACACACACACACACACCCCTCCCAGCCAGCCTACTCCCCACCCTGCATTTAACTACTCAGTTCTTGCCTAGGCTGTTTCGATGGACTTGTCTAGAAATCCTGTTTCCATAGTAGGAACTGGAAAGGAGAATAAAACCTAACTTTGAAATCATGAAAAATTACCCTTGACAGTTTTTGAAAGAGCAGAGTTGTCTTTGGGAGCATGGTTGGATCCATTCATTCATGAAACAATGAGCGAGGGCTTTTTCCTATGGTGTCAGGAAGTTGGTTATTCTTGTTGTTTATTTTTGTTGGCTTTTACACTCAAACAGGATTTAGTTTTGAAAAAGCAGGTTTCCTAACTTCAAAATATTTTAAGATTTTTATGATTTCATTGCTAAGTGCAACCTTTTATGAATGTGTCTGGCCCCCTAGTGGGCCAAATAGTAGCCTCCAGGTGAGGAACAAGAGCAAAGACTCCCAGGGATGAGGTTGATCTTTGCCAACGCAAGCTAAGCTGTAGAAACATCAATCCTGAATAGCTCAGCATTAGTTCTCACTCAATAGACCTGCACAGATTTCTTGGCATTATGGATTGAGGGTGATTTTTTTGTTACCTGGGACATTGTGGAAATTACCCTTTTCTGACTCTTTTTCACATGTGTCCTTCGAGGCAAAGACAGTTTCACTCAAGTGTTTAGCATTCAATAGTAGTAACTCCCATTCTACAAGAAGAGGAAACTGAGGCTCTGAGCTAGTCTAACAGCTAGTATGTGGTAATGTCAAGACTCAGATGCATGCCAATGGTCAGTTCTCACTCGTTTCTTTCCCTCCCCAGGTCATGGAGCTTAACCAATCCTACCCATGTCAGACAGGGTTTTGTTTTGTTTTGTTTTGTTTTTTTAAGACTTTATTAATTATTTTCAGAGTAGGGAAAGGAGGGAGGAAGAAGGGGAGAAAAGCATCAATGTATGGTTGCCTTTCACCTGCCTCCAGCTACAGACCTGGCTGGAGACCTGGCTTGCAACCTGGTTATGTGCTCTGGCTGGGAATCGAACCAGCGACCTTTGGGTTCCTAGGCCAGTGCCAATCCACTGAGCCACACCAGCCAGGGTTCATACAGGTTTTATAATGGCTTTTTCGGTTTCATCATTCACCTCCCCACAGCCACAGACCCTGTAGAAAGTGGGATGGCAGGCAGCAAGGAGTGAGGGAAATGTGAGTAATAAGTGAGATGTGAAACGTGAGGTCAGTTCACCAGAGGGCATGGATGGGGCACCAAGACAGCCACAGAGGTCTAAGGGAGCCTTGTGTGTCTGCAAACAGAGTTTGCACAAGACTGTACTCTGAATTTGGAGGTGATTCCCACAGTAACCTGGGATAGAAATGAAAACTTCAGAAGCACATGAATTGTTTGTAATTCCAAAGAATTAATATTCTTCTCTTTTAAGATTTATTTTTTAAAATTCATTTAGCTTATATTTACTGAGCACTGATGTTATGCTTGTCATAGAGCACTTTACATAAATTATTATTTAATCCTCATATAAACTTTACAAGGGCATTGCTATTTTATTCTCACAAGGAAATCAAAGGTTTGAGAAGTTAATTTGCTCAATGTCATGGAGCTAGCAGGGAATCAAGTGAGAACTTGAACCCAAGTTAGTCTGACTTCAAAGCTCATGCTCTCATTACTACACTCTTTTGCTTCCCTTAATTCTTCCTACTACAGAACCCTATTCACATTTTTTAAAAAGTGTAGACCACTATATGATAGTAAAACTACTGTGTGTATAACCTAATTTATATTACCACATATATAGTTTACATTAATAAAATATTTTATATTATGTCCTATACATAGATATTATTTGATCTATATTATTTAATTTAATATAAGGTAATTTACTTAAGGGCTCTCATGAATCTGTGACCCACAGTCTGGGACACCACTATTTGAGAACGCTATATGTTACTCATTTTTGTCTGTCTTGTAGTCAGCACACAGCAGGCACTCAATAAATGTTTACTGACTAAAGCTCTATGACTTCCCAACTAACCTGTAAACACTTCAAAATTTTTGGGTTAGAATTTTTGAGAGAGTATGCCAGTAAGGTAAGGATTTAACAAAACACCCACTTTCCAAAACACAGTTCAAAAAGTAGTCAGGAAAAAATGGATTTCAATTCCACTGCTGTCACTAACTACTTAGTTATTTCACTTCTCTGTAATGGTATTAATACTGTGGTATAAATATTTAACAGAAGTAAAACATGGCCCTAATTTGTATAATTTACCTATTTCCACGGTGTAAATACTCCCATCATGGCTGATTTCTAGGTAGCATGACGTCACTCTGTCATCAACACCTGTTTGATATCACTTTGAACACAGCTGGTAAAACACATGCAGCAGCCCATCACTTTCTAGTATTTCCACCATACTCATACAATAGACACTAATAACCTCAAGAGCTTCAATAATGGTAAAATATAGTAAAATAATTGGTAAGTGATGAGTTTTCAATATTTATGATCCTTGTTTACTTTCTTACTTAATAGATAAGTTATTAACTCTAATTTACTTTTATGCATATAATTTTATTTTTAATAATGGTTGTGTTTAACAAGTAAATTATAAAATTCTTACAAGTGCCCTGACTGGAACTCGAACGAATGACCTTTGGTTCACAGGCCAGCACACAATCCACTGAAGCACACCAGCCAGGGCAAAATTATTGAAAAACTAGCAATCAACTCTCACAAGCCAGTGGCCCCAACACAGAACTGCTGTTTGTATTTTATTATTCTCATCTATAAAACTTTAGGAATTACCATAAGGGAGTAGCTAAAGATTTGTGCAAAGATTAAACTACAAAAGTATTCATCACATTGCTATTTACACAATTTATAAATTGTAAACAAATAAAGCCTCTAACAATAAATTAGTTAATAATAATAACAGGGAGCAGCTTAGACAAGAACCTAGTATAAAGGAACCATGGACATGGACAACAGGTAGGATTGACTTTGGGGGGAATGGGTGGGTGGGGAGGGGGACAGAGGGGAGCAAAAAGGGGATGAATGTAATGCAACAACAATAAAATTAAAAATAATAATAATAATAATAACAATAACAACATTCTGAGAACTTGGCAGAACACTCATTCACTTGCTTATCTCTGGTTAACGAGCTGACCACAGGTCATCCCTACTGTAAAAGACCTGTCTGCAGTAAGCTGAACATTGAGCTAGTTGGCCTCTCACCAGTAGATTCCTGCATCCCGATCCTACAAGTGAGTTCTGTGCTCTTCAAAGGTAAGATGTGTTTGAACCAAGCCAGCTGATGCCCACAGTACGGTTGACCTTGAACAATGCGTTAATGGCACCAACCTCCAAAAACCTGTAATTTTGACAGTATGGTTGGCCCTTCCCATCAGCAAATTCAACAACCTAGGACTGAAAGCAGTAATTTTCCATCCATGGTTAGGAATCTACAGTTATAACAAAAATATTGTTATGGATCCCTAGTTGGTTGAATCCTCAAATTTGAACTCTGCCAATACACAAGGCCAACTGAATTTATCAACAACACCAAAATTTGCCCATAAGTGGACCTGTGCACTTCAAATTTGTTTGGTTCCAGGGTCAGCTGTCCCTGTTATAGTGTGTGCTGTAATTAACTGTTGGGTACAGCAAAGAAATAGGAGTGACAAAAGAGAGCTATTGTTTCTTTGAACCTCCTTTCAATGCTTTAGAAAAATTTAAGGTGAAAAAGCTTTCAAATCCGGTGTGTGAAAAACACCTCAAGAGATAAGAGAAATCATAGATAAAAGAAACAGTACTTGAGGTACACACTTACACTAAAAAATTTATTTGTTGTTTATCTGAAATCTCACTGAGTGTCCTATAGTTCACTGGCCATTCTACTGGTGGCCCTGCTATACACACTCTTGATCCTAAGCATCCTCAAATACCAGCTTTATTCATAGGAAGGTGTTTTATACTTAAAGTAACCTAGTGCCCTTACCGACTGCTGTGTGACAGCAGAAAGACAAGGCTTGCAAACGGGCCTTCTCTAAAAGGTGGCCTGAGCAGCGGGCTCTGTCGGAGCCAGAGGTCCCCATGAAATCCATGACACCTGTAAATGCTTAGGGTCAGTGAAAAGCAAAGCATGGCCCAGAAGATAACCCTCACTTACTTGACACTTTTGCCCAGGACTAGCCTAGGTCTTAAGTAGGGCTAAGAAGCCAACCCAAATTTCCCACGAACACTTCCATGCTCTCCTGAGCCATATCTATTGAGTAATTCATCTCATACATCCAAATCCCTTTGAAATCCTCACTCCTGGGTTAAACAACCTGTCCTCAATTGCAAATCAAGTCATATATATATCTGGTCCTTCAAATGGGACCAGATCCCCGTTAGACAGGAAAAGGCTTTACCCATTCAATTCTGCCCCAGAATAGGTGAAGCATTGTCTTAAGGTGCTAGAGCGTGGCACTGAACACACGTGTGTGAACTATCCCCTTGTCTTGGGGCATTCTATTTGGATGACGCATTTTGACATCCCCATGAAAGATGGAGTTGCTACTGAAGTGAGGAAATTGCCCACGATTAAGGAAAAAGGTGAAAGGATGGGAAAGCCCCTTTGGAGCACCTCACACAAGGTAATAGCTGTCATGAAAATGACCCCAATTTTGCCTGGTCTCACTAGGGAATGAGAGAGGAATTTAACTTCCCAAGCTTTTGAAGCTCCTTGGTGCTAGTTTGGGATGTAGGAGATTTCTAACTTTCAGAAAAACCTAGAGGTTTAAGCAGAGGTAAAATGAAGGCCTGAAGCTGGGAACCACATCTTGGAATTTGATGACTTGGAGTTTAACAATAATGTTATTCCACAGTGGAAAAACTGAAAAGGGTCTGAGTGTGAATAATTGCATTGATGCAAAAATAAATGAGGTGCCCCATGGATAAAACTCTGTTACCATTAAATATGACACTGAAGACTAGTTAATGATGTGAAAGGCATTTGTTATATAATTAGGTGAAAAGGCACAAAACATGTGCAATAATAATTCACCAAAATGTGGACAGTGGAAATCTCTGATAGAATTATCAATTATTTTTTATTTTTCATTAATATTTATTTACTTAAAAAAATGAAAACAAATTGCTCTTATAAAAGAGCAGAAAAGTTATTTCGTACAATCAAAATTGTTAAGCACGCCAGAACCTAGAACTGTGCTTTTAATTCAGGTAAAAAACGAAGAACCAAAAATCTATTTAAAACCAAACCACAGCAAAGATATTCATCAGGGATTCAAACCCTAGAAATACTATTTTTGAAACTTGGCTGGTATGGCTCAGTGGATTGAGCACTGGCCTGCAAACCAAAAGGTAACCCTGGGTTTGCTGGCCAGGTCCCTAGTCGGAGGCATGGGAGAGTTGCCTGATGGATGTTTCCTCTTTCTCACTTACTCCCCTCTCTCTAAAAATAAATAAATAAAATCTTTTAAACCAAGAAAAGAAAACTGCAAAAGCAACAAGAATCTGCGTACTTTCTTCAGTACTTATGCAGAATTAAGTTCACCACGTCCATAGTCACGTGCAGCAGAAGCAATGCCAGCAAGCATCAGAAAAGGTTGAGTTTGGTCAACCAGCTGGTGATTTGTAGAATAACTAATTGGACCACTGACTTAAACAGGTTGAATTTTTAGATGTTATAATTGGTTGCTTGACTTCAGTTCCCCCTTCTACTCCCACTTCTGCACCCTCCAACCACCCCCACCCAAGGAGGAAGAAAATCAAAGTGGGTATATAATAAATTCAGTCCAAACAACAGGCCAGGGAATCCAGCCGAACCAGGTGTTTCTCTATGTGACACACAACCTTTTGGTATTTGTTTTGTTTTTTTCTCTCTGAGCTGACACTCTGCCTTGTTGAATTAAGTTGAGCCTGCTTGGATATCCTGGTCTTGAAAAATATGGCAACATACAAATACACCAGCCCACTCCCCCCTGGGCCTTCAAGCTTCTTTCCCATTACCTAGACGAAAGTAATGCTGCCTTGACCTCTAAATTCAAAGGCATTTGCCAGCAAGACTATCAAACACACTAACTATGACTTTTGATTCCTGAAATGATCCAAGTCCAGGTCTTACTAGCAACATGACAGTGCGGCCTATTAAGAATGATTATAAGCAAGTTGAAGGCATCAGGAAGCTGGGGTCTCTTTAGTGTAAATAGGGGAAAGGAGATGTTTTAGGGAGTCTAACTTAAAGAGAATAAGAAAAACCAAGGTTTCATTCTATAATTCTTATTCACTACTAAAGCCATGAGGCCAGGATGTGTGTTTAAAGCCTCTCTAATTCAAAGACCTGTTATCTTTACTTGACCTTATTTCCTGTCATTGGCAAGAATCAAGCTGCTTCTATTCCCCCTAATAGCCATATAGTATAACTCTTGCTGGGAACAACTGCTGTGTGTACCTTCCTTTGTGGCCCGCCACAATCTTGGGAAGTAATATGTCTGTTTTGAAAAGAGTCATTTACAGCCTGCTGTTTGACCTAAGGGATCCAGGAGCCCACCCTTTTCTGGCTTCCTACACTGTATTTCCTTCCTGGGTTTTTCGCCAGTTTAATGCAGCACAGGTGGTGGTATGTTTCCAAACCAGGTGTCTGAGGCTAAAGACATTCGCTAAAATATTTGGCTTGTATTTTTCTTTTTGGCCTAGAATTTAGCACCGTGAGCTACAGATTTGGTGATGACTTCATTTTTATGACATTTTTTACTGTCCTTTACACGGTTTTCCTCTCTTCATTTTAACACGCTGAAGAGATGCTATAAAATCCCCACAGTTTACTGAGCAACACTTGCAATGTTGTGTTGATGTCACACGTACAAACTGACCGCTCTTCAATTGACCGGCTGTGGGGCTGGGGCGGCAACTTCCTGATTGGGTCACAGAAGGGCAGGCCACAGAGGAGAAAAACCTGGATAGGTATCTGACTGGAGACAGAGCAGGTCACTATATGCTGGTCACATTGTCCAGTGCTCTTCCCACACATATCACCACAGAGCATCCAGAATCCAGATTTTAACAGTTTAGTCTGAGCCAAGCCAGGGGTAATGTAAGGTTTTATAAGCATCCCAATAATAGAATAAAAATCACTCACATGTATTGAGCATTGACTGCATTCTAGTACTGTACTTAATAAACAATGTCTCACTTTACCCCACAATAAACTTCTAAGGTAGATGCTATTATTAGCCATTTTTTAGAGAGAAGGAAACAGAATCAGAAAAGTTAAATCATTTTCCCAAAGTCACAAAGCTAGTTCATAAGTGGTAGAGCTAGTTTCACAACGAACTCATCACTGACCATGCCGTCCCAGTCCAGGATGTATATCTGTGCACCTACAGGATCTACTGCAGGATGTCTACACATGCCAAAGACGGAAAGTTGTTGCAGATAGTCACTGACATGTCACCACAAATGATTCCTCACTTGATCTAATCTCATCAGAGGTTCTATTTTTCAGCAAAACCTGCTCTACTAAACCCTAGTTTATAGAGACAACTCTACTATAGACAAGTTTCTGATATCTGATAATCACCTTTTAATGAGAAATAATTATGTGTTCTACACCCAGTTCTCTCACTAGCTCAAGAACCTTGGCAATGTCATTTAGCTTCTCAAACTGGAATATAAAGTGGCCATATGTTCCAGTTTGCCCACAACAGTGCCAATCTACATCTATTATGACTACTCATGGTCCAATCTTAATGGTAAGTTGTAGGTCACTTTAAGCACAGTGTTGTTTAGTTTTATTTATTTATTTATTTTTTTTTTTAAGATTTTATTTCATTATTTTTAGAAAGAGGGGAAGGGAGAGAGGCAGAGAGGGAGAGAGACATCAATGTATGGTTGCAAGTCACCTGCCTCCAGCCACAGACCTGACTGGAGACCTGGTTTGCAACCTGGTTATGTTGCCCTGGCTGGGAAGCGAACCAGTGACCTTTGGGTTCGCCGGCCCGCAGTGCCTTATGCACTGTGCTACCAGCCAGGGCAGTAGTTTTATTTTTTAATCCTCACCCAAGGGTGTGTTTATATATATTCATTTTAGAGAGAGATGAAGGGGGTGGGGAGAGAGAGAAACAGCAATTGGTTGCCTGCCATATGCGCCCTGACTGGGGATCAAACCCACAACCTAGGTATGTGCCCTTGACCCAGAATCGAAGCCACAGACTACAGGACAATGCTCTAACCAACTGAGCCACCCAGCTGGGGCTACAATGTTCATTTTTTGAGGCCATTTCCTGTTCTTTCAGTAGAAGCACCTCAATGGGGCTGGAGGAATCCTCCAACCCAATATGATTTAGCCCAAGGTGGCCAATTAGTGTTCTGAATTCTCCTTGCCACAGCAATCAGTTCAAAGCTGAGCATGTGGTCCACAGTGGCCATGAAGTAGACATGTTAGGCTTTGTAGATGCTATCAAGGAGGCAGCCCTCCCTTTCCAGGAAGGTTGCTGGGCTGGAAGGGTGTCAGCCTATGGTTGCTGGCAGCCACACCATGAGAAACATGTGTCAGACAAGGAAGCCATGCAGACAATAGAATGAGAAATGGAAAGATCTGGACAGGACTGCATCAACCCCTGGACTGAAGCTAGATGTATGCAGGAACTTCCTAGTCAAATGTACCAATAATTTCTGTTTGCACAAGCTAATTTGACTTGGGTTCTGTCTCTTGCAACTGAAGGCAGGATGTGAAAAGGAGAGGTTGGATTAGAGCGTTTCAGTGCAGGCATGTCTATGGAGAAATGAATTCATGGCACACATGCAAAGAATTACATTGAGCCCCAACGGCCCTGAGTAACTGAGGCATTGCTCACCCAGGTTTTTCATGGTATGAGGCTAGATACTTTCTGGTTAGACCTTGGTATATTAGGGCTGAGCATGAGAGTTCATCTAGGAAGAAAAAGGGTTCTGTTGCTCCAAGGAGATTGGAAAAGTACTTATTTGGTCAAAACTTATCATTTTAAACATAAAGATAACAGAGTCCAGAGATAGTAAGGGACACTCCCCCAACCTCCCACCTTTACCCCCTACCCCTTCAACCCTACCCACACATCACATAATTGATATGAGAGGGAAGACCTGAACCTTGTCCAGTTCTCTTTGATATCACAGTGGTGTCTTTGGTATGAAGTGTTATGAAGGCCAAATCTAGTTGTATTTACATCATAAGCAATACGTACTTATATGTGATTAAATATAAGTAATATTGCCTATATTTTTGTTTGCTTGCTTAGTGTCTATGCCCCTCATTAGATTCTAAACTCAATGTACAGTAGCAGTAGGTGGATAGGAACCCAGCCCCTTAAATACAGAAAGAGCCCTAAAAAAGTTGTTAAAAAAAAAACAAGTGTTAACTGCCCCAACCAGTGTGGCTCGGTTGATTGGAAATCAACCTGCAAACTGAAAGGTCACCACCAGTTCCATTCGTGGTCGGTCAGGGCACATGCCTGGGTTGCAGGTTTTGGTCCTTGGTCAGGACACGTACAGAAGGCAGCCAATCAATGTTTCTCTCTCACATCCATGTATCGTTCCCTCTCCTTCTCCCTTCCTTCCTCTCTCTCTAAAATTAAAAATTAAAATTAAATTAAAAAAAAATTCAATAGCCAACTTACAGTTGCTAAATAGCCATGGGAAAGAAAGAAAATTCTACAGGACAGTTTTTTTTTTCTTCAACAAATCAAAAAAAAAAAAAAAAAAAAAAAAAAAAAAAAAA